>JADKYO010000002.1:1800000-2054988 GCA_016758845.1 Nigrospora oryzae
GCCGCTCAAGGAGAAGGCGCAGGTATGGCTCGCTCCGCCCCCCCCCCCCCCCCCCCCCCCCCCCTCGCCCTTCTTTGTCGCCTCTACCGGAGGCGTAGAGGAGAGAGAGGGACCCGCGGCGGAAGAAGAAAAGACTAACCACTCGAGCAACCCCTCCCTGCCCCCCAAAGCCCGGCGATATCCGTGGCAACTTCACCCTCAGCAAGTCGGGCCGCTTCCAGAACAAGGTAGCGCCCCGCGGCATCTGGAGCGTCTGCGGAAGCGAGGACGCCTACGAAGTCTACTACAGCCTCGAGCCCGTCAGCTCCGGCTGCATTAGCAACATCACTCTGGTGGAGCACAAGGACTGAAAGGGGGTGGAGAGAAGAGAGAGAGAGAGAGAGAGAGAGAGAGAGAGCGAAACCCTGGGCGGCAGTAGATGTACATTACTAATGTTAATCATGATAAAACCACGCTGAAACGCCGAGCCGATGCTCTCCATCCCCATCCCATGCTGACTCTTGTTCCGATCCTGGCCCGTCTTCTCCTCGCTGGCACTCGGCCCTCTTCCTTGGCCTCACCTCACCTCGCTCTCGACCACGGTCCTCCGTTCCCGCGCGCCGGCGTGGTCCCCGAGCCCGCCGACGCGGCCCTGCAGCCCGTCGACCTTGTGCTTCATCCACCACAGCGTGCGCGCGCTCTTGAACTGCATGAGGCCGCGGTGCCGCCGGTGCGTCTGTTTCGAGTTGCGCCGGTACTCGCGCCACGCCTCCCGCATGCCGCGCGCCCCGTCCGAGTCCTCGCCATCGTCATCCCCCGTTTTCTCCGGCTTCTTCTTGTCGTCGCCGTCCGCGCCGCCGACGTCGCTACCGCTGCTTCCGCTGGTCGTGGTCCCGCCGCCGCTCGTCTTGGGCCGCTGCGGCCGTGCTGGCTCCCCACGCCCGCCGCCGTCCGCTTTGTCGTGGTGGTGGTGGTGGTGGTGGTCATCGTCGTCTTCCGACGCCGTGCTGTCGTCGGATGCGGCGGCGGCGTCGCCCCCGCCGAGGATGGTCTGGACGCCCGAGGCCGCCGGCGCCGCGTCCTCGGCGCGGCGGCGGGCCGAGGACGGGCTGCGGCTCCCTTCGGTGCGCAGCTGGTAGGCGGCCGTCTCGACGACCTCGATCACGTTGGCGACGTGGGGGTCGCGGCGCGCGAGCGGCGCGTGGGCGGGGCCGAGGCCGCGGTGGAAGGCGAGCTGCAGCGTGACGGCGCCGACGCGCGTGACGCTACCGTCGCTCTCGTCGCCCAGCGCGCACGTCGTGGCGCGCTTGAGGTCGCCCTTCCAGACGGGCAGCGTGACCGTCGTCGCCGGCTCGTCGTCGTCGGCGTCGGGCAGGTTCTGGAGCCAGAGCACCGCGAAGGCCAGCGGCGTCTTGTCGGCGCGGAAGCGCCGCTCCTTGCGGAATTGCAGGACCAGCGGCGAGGCATACCGCTTCCGCACGCCGAGCCGCAGCGGCCGCTGCTGCCCCGTCGTCGCCCAGCCGTGCGCTTCCCGCGACCCCTCGGCGTCGCTGCCGCCGCCGCCGCCGGCGTCGTCGTCGCCTGCCGCCAGCGGTCCTGTGTAGTACATGTGCCCGCTGCCCAGCGCCGTGTCCAGCTTGACGGACAGCCCCTGGAGGTCGGCGGGGAGGCCGCGGGCGACGAGGCGCGAGCCGACGACGAGCGTGCCGTAGTCCCAGCCCAGCAGCTTTCGCTCGAGCTGCAGGCCGACGGGCCGGAACACGACCGAAATGCGCACGCGGCCGTAGCCCATGCCGCCGAACAGCGGGTAGACCTTGTCGACCTGGGACCGTTCGCGGAAGACGTCGCGCAGCGGCAAGTAGACGAGCCCCATGAGGCCGTCGTCCTCGTGTACGCGCGAGTCGCGCACCGAGATGAACAGCTCGGCCGTGCGCCAGTCGCGGATGAAGCGCTCCGTGCTCGCGTTGAAGAAGGGCCGCGCGTTCTTGGGCTTCACGCGCGTGCGGTAGATCTTGGCGTGGTTCAGGATGATGTTGCAATACGCCGACGGCAGCTCCTCGCCCGACTCGACCTCCTCGTTGTCCACGGCGCCGCCGCCCTGGTTGAAGCGGTCGGCATTGTGGTGCGCGCGGATCTCGAGCCCCGTCGCCTCGTGGATCTGCACCGAGAGGATGCCGCTGGGAAAGTCGGCCGACGGCGGCACCGACGCAATCATGCGGTCCATCATGTCCTTCACGTCGGCCGCCTTCGTCGCCTCTATATCCTCGATCTTGGGCCCGCCCCGGAGCTTGCGCCGACTGTTCTCCTCGGCCCGCTCGTGCAGCGCCTCGATGCTGCGCAGCTCGGGTACCGCCGTCTGCAGCGCCAGCTGGTCCTCCTGGATGGGCACCTTGGGGAAATAGCCCACGCTCCACTCCATCGTGCCGGGCATCGTATCCGTCGCCTTCAGGGCGATGAAGCCATCGACGCGGTCCTGCATTCGGTTCACCGTGGCCGGGTTGCGGACCAGGTCCTGAAGCTCCAACTCGACGCGCCCGAGGTCGTCGTCGGCCGTGAAGCGGTCCGAATCCCAAAGCTGGATGCGCAGGCGCTCGTTGATGTCGAGCTCTTCGCCCGTGACCATCAAGAAGGCCATCTCGTCCCAGACGGGCTGCATCTCGGCCAGCAGCACCCGCGTGGACCACAGGGGCTTGACGTACTTGGCCCAGCCGCACGTCACGTACGGGTCGGCCGAGCCCTCGGGGCGCAGCAGCGGGATGGCCTGGTCGCCCTCCTTGAAGCCGTAGGCCCGCTTGATGTGAATGCACACGACGCCGCGCGCGCGCGGGTCCAGCTTGTAGTCCCGACCGGCCAGGAGGTCCTGGAGGTTGACACTGATGCTCTTGGGCGCCACGTACTCGGCCACGGCCGCGTCGACGGAGCTCTGCACGAAGCTCGAGATGAGCGGCAGGTCCATGATGTTGAGCCCCTTTTGTACCAGCGGCATGCAGGCGATTTCGACCTTGGGCTGGCCCAGGAGCGTTAGGGTGACCGAACTGAAAAAGGGCGGGTCGGGCATCAAAGTAAGCCGCATGCGCGCCTTGCCAACCAGCGCTTTGAGGTGGGCGTAGATGGGAAACTTGATTCTGCCTACAAACAGGGGGGGGCCGTCAGCATCTGGCGTCGTCATCCACAGCACCCGTCCGTTCGTGTTCCCTTACCTGGGAGATAAAAGCCCATGTAGATGTGCGCGTTTTGCGACTGGCCCGACAACTGCACAAGGTCGGACTTTTCCGTTCGCGGTCGGTAGGAAAAGGCGACCTCCATGTTTATGAAGTCGCCGTCCTCGGCCTCCAGACCGCGGGCGACTTGCACGTCCTCGACAAACTCGCTGTTCGATGTGGGCGGCCCACTGAGGTCTTTGACCGACGTCATGGCTGCACCGGTCGGGAGCCACTTGATGCCCAGGATGTTGATGGGCTCGCTGCCCTGCCCAATGTCCTCCACGCCGACCATGCGGATAACGCCCGGCAAGCTCGCCTGCATGACGTCCTCTAACAGCTCCGAGGCGCCCAGGAACAGGTCAGGGTTGATGAGGGGCCAGGTCGAGGAGAGCAGGTCGTTCAGCCAACGGGTCGACTCGAGATCGCCATATTCGTCATCGTCGTCGTCGTCGCCGCCGCCGCCGCCGGGCTTGGGCTTGGGCGGGGGCGCCTGCTCCTTTTTAGCCTGCCACAACTCCTCCTCCCAGATATCGTCAAGCCGGTTGGCGATCCACTGGCGCGCGGCGAAGACGGCGTAGATGACGGCGAAGAAGCCCCCAGTGGCCACGGCCGACTCGAACGAAAAGGCGAACCAGCCGCCGCGGGCCACCAAGACGCGCTCGGCCGTGCCGATGGCGTAGCCGACGGCAACCAGCGACCCCAGGCCGATCAGGACGCCTGTCGAGTAGATGCCCACCAGCCGGCGCTTGATGGCGTCGTGGGCCGGCAGCGGGAAGACGGCGTCCAGCTGGCTGTGGTAGTGGTCGATCTCCTCGGCCTCGGCGGCGAGGTCGTGCTCCGTCTTGCCCTTGCCGGCCACGCCCGTTAGGCGGTTGTAGGGTGTGCCGGCCGTGATGAGGTTCTCGGGGATGCGGTCCAGGTCCGAGGTCTGGAAGTCGTAGATGCGGACGGGCAGGTGGGTGACGGGGTCGGTGACCTCGCGCTCGCGGCTGTTCTTGTCGCGGCGGCGGCGCTGGAAGTGCTTGCGGCGCCGCTTGAGATTGGCCTCGTTGCCGTTGCCGTGCGCCTCGGATGTCGTGCTCACGGTGCCCTGGGCGTCGCCGTCGCCGCTCGGCGGCGGCCCGTCGGACGGGTCGGCTTCGGGCCACGCGCCGGGGTTCCCCTTTCCCTCCTCGGCCGGGTAATACTCGCGGCGGGCGTCTTCGTCGTCGTGGCCGGGCGAGACCGGCGAGTCGGGGTCATCGCGCAGGGCGTCGGCTTCGGCGCGGGCCAGCTGTTCGGCGTGCTCACGACGCTCCTTCTGGGTGCGTACATAGCGCTGGATGGTCGGCACGGGGCGGCGTGTCGTGTAGGGGCGCCCGAGAGAAGCACGGTGGTCCGCCATGGCTCTTGCTTGTGTGTCGCGACATGTCTCTGGCAGCTCAGCGCCTCCTGTTGAGCCCGACATCAGGATTGCCGAGCCGGGAAACGGCGGTTTTCCATCCAGGAGCGGCAGGGCCAGCAGGGTCAGCCATGTTTCTTGGCCTTGGCCTGGGGGCTGACGACGCAACGGAGACGACGCTGCGGGCACTGCCGACGCTTGACGTGCCGTCAGTTCCGATCTGGCTGCCGCGTCTGCGGTGCGGGGCCTGTGTCATAGCACCGTGTTTCCCGCCCCGTCAGACTCGGCGTCATTCCTCTACCACGCGGGCAACCCAGCAAACGCCTCTCGACGGATCGCTCTCGATTGGTTTCGCACGGGCTGCGTTGTGAACGTGGTTGGGTGCGTGTATGAAAGTAGGTACATGGTACCCATGCGCAAGCACTTGACGCTTGCACTAGTCATGAAGTCTGCTCGGCCTATCGTGTCCGTCCTTTTCGCCCGGCAAGAAGCTTGTACTGTGGGTGTTTTTTCCCCCATGCGACGTCATTCGTTTACCCAGGCGAAGGACCTCGTCCCTGCCACCACATCATCGCCCCCCTTCGCCCTGCTCGCCTTGGTAGCCTCGCTTGCGTTGTCATAGGCGCACGTCGGGGTCGCGTTTGATTTGTTCACCCCAGACACGGCATCGTGGCCCCCTTCAGCCTCTCCAAGGCAATGGTTGGGCACATACGAAGTATATCAAGTACGTATGCATATTGTCGTTTGCGTAATCCCACATTGCCGTTGGCCTGTTGCCAAAACAGTCGCACGGGGCTGCGCCGAAACATCAGGGTGTGAGGCCCCATTCCCCCCCCTCCCATCGCGCGTTCCAGACCTGCCAGACCGGCATGCGCTCTCCTTGGCGCCGTGCATGGCCATGGTCACTTTGTCTCCCCTCGTGCTCGAGGGAGCGCTGCCCACGTGCAGTGTAGCATAGGCAAACAGTGGGCGGCTTGGCTGTGGCGGATCGAAGGTCAGCGTACCGTTAGAAGCCGGGCCTCGTCGTACACCGGTCGTATCCCCATGCATCGTATCGTGTCTCTCTCGCCATGAGCCCACCCCGATTAACCGCTACCTGCATCTGCGGTGGTTGGGGCAGGGTATGCGAGCCGTCACTGCTACTGTCCAAGATGTCTACCGCCGACTCGGCACACACAGCGACCCCGTGGTCCCAGGTGCCTGTCATCACCAGCGTCCAGCGCTATCCTGGAAACCGTTGGTGGGACCATGACCAACTTTCTCAGACGGTTCGCTCCGCCGCCTGTGGCTTACGAATCCTCACGGGATTTTACGCCCGGCTCGCATCATCGCCAACGGTGTAGCCTCTGGCAACGCCACTCCGACCCTCCTCCACTGCAGTGCTAGTCTCTTGCTCGTGCTCCTCGTCGGCCGCGTGGAAATCACTGCCCAGCCCCTGCCACGTCCGCTGGGATCGTAGATACTCCGCGCCGGGACTGACGACGCCATTGACCGTGGCGAGCTCGCCGGCTTTTCGGTGCACCAGCGCCGCCGAAGACTTCTCGCCCATGGATCCTTCGCCCCCGTGCTCGGACGCCGCCGTCGCCTTCTGCGTGTTGGCGCTGCGCACCGGCATGCGCATGGGCCGGCTGTTGAAGACCAGCTTGCCGGTCCGAAGGTCAAACTCGGGCGGCTCCGTCTCATCGTCGGAAACGCCACCTTCGATATCGCCGTGTGTCGCTCCCTCCACCGGCTCTTCGGCGGCGCCGGTTTCGTTGGTCTCGGACGCTTGGGCATCACGGTCCTCCGTGCTCGCTACCACGCCCTCGATGCCACCCCACCAGCTGCCATCCCAGACGCGCTTGTCATCGCCGGCCATGGCCAGGCCCAGCTCGAATGGCGTGATGACGGGCTTCCACAGGTCCTCCTGCTCTACAAGGCCACTCTCCCAGCATCCGACCACCACCCAACCGTCTATTTCGGAAAAGTTGGCCAACTTGGCAGCGTTCAGCTTGCCGACGACGATTGTGTAGCTCTTCTTGCCGGCGGCCGCAATTTGCTCCTTCAGATGGGTGATGGTAGACAGGTAGTTGCGAACCGAGAGGGTATTGACCAGGATGCCGATGACGGAAGCAGTCGCCAACCGGATGACCAGGCCGTAGCGGCGGCGGAGCAGGCCAGGCGTCATGGAAGGGTCGGGAATGGACGCGGAGGTCATGTACGGGGAGTCGGGCGTGGGGTATATGCGCAACGAGGCAAGGCGCGAGGACAGGCTGAGCAGGAGAGAGGTGGGCGGAATCGAGATGTGGAAAACGTGGTGGGCGGTCAAGTCGAGGTCGGGCTCCGTCTCGGCGCCGTCGAGCATGACTAGCTTGCGGTTCGGTATGCTGGCGCCGGGGTCGCGCACGATGTCGGTGCCCACGACGGCAGCGTAGCCCATCTCGCACAGCCGCCGGCAGACGGGGGCCACGTGCTCCTGGAACATGACGTCGGCCATGATGACCACCTTGGTCTCCTTGTCCTCAAACTCCTTCTGAAAGCTGGCCACTACGGCCTCGTAGTCCAACTTCTGGCGCGTAAAAACGTAGAAGACGGGTAGGTGGGAGGTAGGGCTAAGACAGGAGCGTCCGTAGTGGACGACCGCTTCGGCATCGGCGTGTTCGGCGGCAATCTCATCGACACAGCACGCGCTGTACGACGTGTCGGCCAGGACATAGAGCCGGGGCCCTTGCTCCTGCTCGGCCGGGGTCGGTGCCTGCGTCTCTTCTTTCGACTGGGCTGCTACGTCTGTCTCCAGCGTGTCGGCCGGGGCCTTCGCTCGCCTGTGGGTCGTCGTTACGGGCAGATCGGCCAGGGCTTTCTTGAGCGCCTCGACGACCCACGGCGCGTCGCCCAGCATGGCATCCGGGAACTGCAGGGCCACGCGCCGCCATCCCTGGTCGGCGATCTCGGCGGCGGTGCGGGCAATCTCGTAGACTTCGGCGAGCTCCTCGTCGGTGCGCGGCGGGCGCTCGACGGCGGCGGCGGGCGAGGGATCGAGGTCGAAGGTGTTTTCGGCAGGCGTCGAGAGGACGGGCGGTGCACTGAGTTCGGCGGCCATCGTGGATGCACTGCTTGCCAGCTCTACCGGGCGTCGAGAGAAATGGGAAGGTGTTGGAGGCCGAGGACGCGTCCGCAAATTATTTTTTGGCGGCCACTCATCGTCCCATGGTGGGGGCGGGGCACTTTACCGGGCGCCTGCACTTTCGAGTTTTCGCGGGGTGCGCCAGTATTGATCGCAAGGATAATGGTAACTGTCCCCATTCTCCGACCCCATCAAGTTCCATCTGCGGTCAGCCGCACGAAGCTTACAGACTCCCGTGGGATTGGACGTGATCCCTTCCCGGCCTTGGCGTCATCAGAACACAAACACCCCCACTGGCTGCATGAACCCTGAGAGGCCGGGGCACAAGTCCTCCGGTCGATTCTTGAAATGTCCCGTGTTTTCTAAATCCCGAGACGACCTCTATTACCATCCCCGAGCTCTAGCGAATCTTCTCTGCCGTAATCCTAAGAAATCATCGTCGTCAGTCATAGTTTCCTCCTACCCTTTCTCCCGCCTCACACCACCTTGGCCTCAGATTATAGTACAGGGCTGGTCTCTATTATCAAGGTCGTCCCCGCGTTGGAATGCAACACCTCTGGAGCTGGGACACGGGGCCTCCTCTATGGCTCTTCAGAGCTTCACCTTGCCGTTGTTGAGGCGATCCCAGTCCTCCTGGGAGAACTCCACGTAAGCATCGCCCTGGAGCCACCACAGGCCGTCGCCACCGACTTTCTGGGGTTCGACGCCCTCGGAGCGCAGGCCGTGCTTCTGCTGCTTGTTGGTGCCCGTCATCTGGGCATCGAAATTGGGCACAACGCGCAGGAACAGCGGCACGGCGTACCGGGGCAGCGTGCGGCGCGCATGCCCGGCCAGGCTCGCCATGAGCGCCGCGCTCGGCGCCTCCTTGAGCACCATGGCGACGCAACCGGCACGGCCGTCGTGGTGCGGCAGCTGCACGCCGTACACGTTGGCCTCCTGCACCGCCGGGTGCTCGCTCATCATTTGGCTGACCTCGGTTGTCGCCACGTTCTCGCTCTTCCACCGGAACGTGTCGCCCATGCGATCGTGGAAGTACATGCGGCCTTCAGGGTCCCACGACACCAAGTCGCCCGTGCGGAAGTACAAGTCACCCTTTTTGAGCAGGTCGCGCACAATCTTACTCTGCGTAGCCGCCTCGTCGTTGTAGTAGCCCTGGAACCGCTCTTTAGTCTCATCCGGAATCACAAACATGAGCTCGCCCGCCTCGCCACGCGCCACCTGACGGCCCAGGCCCGTCTTCGGGTCGCGCACCGGCAAGTCCGTGTCGCGGTCCACATCGATAATGGCCAGCCTCTGCTTCATGATCATGCTGAAGAGCCAGCCGGCCCTCCCTATGGCCCCGGCTGCGAAGTCGTTCCGCGTCGAGTTGAGCGTGACGAAAATGCCCTCTGTGGCGCCGTAGAATTCCGCGACCACCTCGATGCCGAATCGCTCGCGGAACCGTTCCCATACGTCCGGTCGCAGTCCATTGCCAAAAGCCACCCGGATCCGGTGCTTCTTGTCTAGGTTTTCACCCGTCGCGGGGTCCGTATCAGGGGGCGCCGCCAGCAGGTACCGGCACGTCTCCCCCACGTACTGCACCATGGTCGCGTTATAGGCGCGCGCCTCTTTCCAGAAGGTCTTGGTAGAGAACTTCTTGCCAATCGCAAAGGTGGCGCCTGCCTCGAGTACATGCGTATAACCCATGATGGTCGCAGAGCTGTGGTAGATGGGCATGCACTGTGCCAAAGTCAGCATGCCTCAGGTGCCCACATGAGACGTTTGAACTCACCGTGTAGAAGATGTCGGAGGTTCGGGTGTTTAACCAGCCCGCAATGAAGAGACCAGCTATGCACAATTTCATCCACGATACAATCGCGGGCTTGGGCAATCCTGTCGTGCCCGACGTGTAGATGAGAATGGCCATTTCTGGGGGCTGTTCGCCCGAGCGCAGCTCGTCCGGCGGTCGCGTGGCGTCGGTAGCCGATACCTCGGCCATGAGCTCGGGCGTCATGGCCTCTACGCGCAGGCTGGTGAAGGCCTCGCGCGTATCCTGGCCCACCTTGTCCAGGACCTCGGGATCGACCAACATCAAGGTGGTGCCAGCCGCGCGCACGCAATGGGTCAAGGGCTTTCCTGTCAGATTGTAATTGATGTAGGCCGGCTTGGCACCGATGGACCACAAGCCAAAGGTGAGCAGGACGTAATGGTCCGAGTTCATCATGTCCATGGCCACAACATCGCCGCGTTTGACGTCGTACTTGGTTTTCAGCCAGGTTCCGTACCGGTTTGCCATTTCGTAAGCCTCGCCGTAAGTCCATGCTCTGTCCTCAAATAAGAGAAAGGTCCTCTCGGCGGTCGCTTTCTTCTGCGCGTAGCTCTCGAGCTTATAGTAAAGATTGACGCGGTCGTGCCTCTCACGGTACATATTCTGGAGCGCGGCGGGCAGAGCACCGCGCACGAGGGTGTAGTCGTACCATAGTGCTGCTTTGGCGTTCAGGTAGGCGAGACCGGCGGCGGCGGCCGGGACGGCCACGGTGAGAGGGACTGTCGACGCCGGGCGTCGCGTTAGCGGCCAATACCGGACAGAGAAGCTACTCGGGGCGGGGGCGGGACGGCCGTACTCACTGGGCATGGCGCAAAAAGCAATGCAAACGGCGTGCCTGCGCGAGCTATCTCGGACTCGGGTGTAGGGGGTTTTCAAATTGCTGCATGCGATAGGGGAAAGTACATATCGGTCGGGTGCCGGGTGGTGCCGTGTGGAAAGTAAAAGGAGCGGGTGGGTGGGAACCGAGCAAGAGCGTGCTCCTGGTGATATGGGAGAGCGAGATCGTTGCGCTCCGATCACGAGATGGCGCCCGAAGGCGGAGCCGGAGCCGAGGCACAGGGGGGCGAGGCAGGGCCTTACGAGGGTCGCCCTCGTCGGTCGAGATCGAAGGTTGTAAACTCAGGTACATTAGGCTGTGCCTGGAGAAGTGGAATCCGACGACAGGGCAGTGACTGGGACCCGTCGCGCAATGACGGGGTTGGGGAGCAAAGGTTCCAGGGCATTGTGCGGACAGGCCGAGCGGGAAGCCAAGGCTACGCGTGGTTCCATGCTAGCCCTGGTGATCCCCGTACACCCGTACATCCACTCGCGGGTACTGCTGCTGGCCACAAACCCCGGGCAAATACATCTGCAGGCGATGCAGGTAAGTAAAGAGAATACAAGAGCACGAGGGCTGGGCAACAGGGGTCCACGAGGATCTCCCGTCGAGATGCCGATACGCACAGGAGGCACACGGGGGTGCTAGTACGGATTACACAGAGAGGGGGGGATACCCAGCAGGGGCTAACTAGCCAAGTCGAGGGAGGGGTGCCTCTGCTGCTTTGCATCCATCCAATGGACCTATGCATGGGGCGAGAGACCCAATAACCGGACGTCTGTCGATGCGGTGTATCCCTGTATGGCGGTGTTGTACTCAGATTGCGGGAACGCGGAGGTGATGCAGCAGCGTGGCATGCCTACTAGTGTTCTCTAGCTCAGGCAGCTGGCGTTCCGGCTGCGGGCGGTAGGTTTGGTGTCCAATACCTCCTCTCCTTGGTAGAAGCTGTGTTATCCCCGGTGAAAGCTCTCGCGTGTGCCGCCCTGTATTCGTATGCGTGTTCCGCCCGGTTCACACTCCTCCCGTCATCGCTCGCGCGTCCTTGGCCGCCCCCAGCTAGCTGCACGCGGGGGCAAAGTGAAGCTGCACCATCAACAACCCGAGACGGGAGCGCCGTAATGGGTGCAATTCCAAGACAGCCGCCATGTCATGCAACACCAAGAGGGGCCGGCCATGTATCGTCCAGCTCGGGCGGAACAGCTTGAAAATAGGTACCGGTTGCCCCGTCGTCGGCTAGCAGCAGCTTCGGCGGGCATGCAATTCAGCTGGGCGCATGCCATCGCATGGGTCCCTGGAGGGTTCACGCAAAGAAGCATGGGAACCAGGCTTCTCGGGTACTAGATGCTTGCCGCAGGCAGCCAACGCAAGCCTCCCGATTCCATTCATTCCCCATCCCTCCGGGTGCCACCCCGCATAGAAGCTCGGGCGAAGGCGGCCAGAACAAGGGAAGGCTGGTCGTAGCTAGGGTTGCATCCCACGGCAGCAAACCGCATCGCTTTCGTCTCCCGTATTGAATTGCATTGCCAGGTCCCGGTGTCCCAAGTCCACGTCGTACGAATGTGCCTGAGCGAGCAGCCGTATTGGAGCCTTGCTTCTGCAGTCCCTTGCTTGCTTACATGCCTCCTGAAGTACCTACATAATGCACTTTGCACTTTGCACTTTGCATATATATAACTTATGGGATGCATGGTTGTTGGTGCTGCCATCGTGAAGTGATGGAGGGGACGGCCGCTGGAACACGATCACGAAGTGATGGGGGCACGAACAAACTTGTCTGAGATAGGATTTCAGATCGGGTTCCACCGACGGGAATCCAGGGCCGCCTTTATTTCAACGTGGCCTTTATCGCCGCTCAAGCAGGGCGACCCTAGAGATGGCCTTTTCTGAGGCATTGCTAGAGGTCATGATACGGCTGCTCGCGATTGAGAAGGGAGGCGAGAAAAGAAAGAAGGCATCTCTGGCCCGAATGCGAAGACGAGAAGGACAAGCAACCGCATGAATATATGCGCGTCTTATATTAGCACATAGACTTCAACGTATCATTGCGTTCAGCTACTGCACCCCGTCGCGCCATGTTGTCCTCGAAGGAGACGATGTCCTGCCACTCTGTACAAAATAACAGCCTTGGCGATAGGGGCAGCTGAAGGTGAGGTCCCCGATTCAAGGGGACCTGCTAAATTCCAGGGCTCAATAAGAAGATAATTACCCGAGTGCTGGTAAATGAACCCCTGTCGTGAGGTCCTGACGTCAAAATTAGGCACAGGCATTAGCGGTCGTAAGCGACCCCGCTCCTGTTCCTAGCGCAGTTTTGTTTGCCCGCAACAGCTCATCCGCCGGGATACGATGCTGCTGGGCTGTCAGAGAGAGGGTCAAGATCCAGCAGCTCGGAACGGACACGTCCACCTCCGCGTCCACCACAACTACCGTATCGGCTTGGGCACCTTCGCCGTCCCGTCCTGCAGTCGCAGCACCACCTCCCACACTGGTTTGCGGCCCCACCAATCGGGAACCTGGTGGCATTTCCGTCTCCTGGACTTTCCCTCTGCTCACGCGAGGACCAAGTCTCCCGTCTTTGACTTGGCCGGCTACGCCTCCCCCCTGCTTGGTGTCTTGCTGGCTCCCGAATTGACGCTTACAACCGCGACGACACCAAACAATGCCCCAGGCCGAGTTCGCTTGCCCCCTCCCCTCAACATCGTCCTCTCCCCTCCACCGCCGCCATGTCTGCTGCCGCTGAGAGCAATAGCGTGCGTGACGATGGGACTTCAGTGCCCGAGCCAGCGGCGCCTGCCCACAAGGAGCCGCCCCCAGAAAAGGCATCCGACGCGCGGCGGCGCGCCTGGGTCATATTCTCCTTCTGGATCATCGTCATCTGCCTCGGGCTGCCGATTTGGTGGAAAACGACGTCCATCTACCGGGCCAACCTACCGATCGCCCAGATGCTGGACTGGGCCGATGGCAGAGCATGCCGGCCCGTCTTCCCCCTGCGCATCTCCATCGACGCCCGCTCCATCCAGCCCACCGAAGCCGAGAATCTCCTGCGTCTGACCCAACACGCCCTCGACGACCTGAATGATTTCCCTGCTCACCACCTCCGACTACAACTCGCCGAGACCAAAGGTGGCGAGCGTCTCAAGTCCGACTCCAACACTGCCCTCATCATCCGTCTGTCGCCCGGCGACGTCTCGGCCGCCGAGTCCCGTTTTGACCCGCACGCGCCCATCCTCGATGTCATCTACCCGCCGGGGTCACTGCCGACACACAACTCGCCCTCCTCGGGCCTTGCCACCTACATCGCGGCCCAGCTCCGAGAGGCGTTCGCCGAAGAGCAGAATATCATATCCTACCTGTTGGAATCGTCCTCGATCGCCTCGGAACAGAAGCCGCGGAGTGTGCCTCCTGATGTGACCGAATCGCTGTCGAAGCGCATGACGCGGTCCTTGAAATACTCCAGGACCTACCACTTGACCTTCTCTCTCTTCACCAACGGCCCGGCCCCGAGCAGCTGGGATATCGAGACAGCCATCGACGAGTACATGCGGCCGGTCCTCGACATGCTGGCGCCCATCCACAACTTTACTATTGACACCCAGGTTCAGCTGTACGCAGCCCCCGGGGTCCAGTCGCAGCAGCTCAGCAAGGAAGAGCTGTCCTCGTTCATCAATGCGGCTGAGTGGCCCCTGTCCCCCTCTATCGGAGGGGCGCCAACGGTCAACTTGGTGGTTTACACGGGCAACCAGACGATTGCTTCCACGCCCGAGACGACCGAGGAGTCGCGGTCGTGGATGATTCCGCAATGGGGAACGGTTTATTTACTACCGCCGCCGGCTACGGACGTCGTCGGGGCCGAGACGCTCAAGCAGCCGGTCCTGACCTTTACATCTCATCTGCTGACCCTGTTGGGCACGCCCAATTCAGGATCGCTCCCGCTACGGCTGTCCACGCTGACGCGCATCCGGTCGGCGGACCAGCTGCTGCGGGCGTCGTCATCGCTGGGCTCGCTCGCGCGCCTGTCGCTCGCGCTGCCGAGCATATCGATCCCGTCGCGCGTGGCCGACGGCGTGGCCAAGTCGATGCACCACCTTGAGCTCGCGTGCGCAAGCCTGGGCGGCGCCGGCAGCCTCGAGCATGCGCGCATCGCCGAGGAGGAGGCCGAGCGCGCCTTCTTCGAGAAGAGCATGGTCGGCCAGCTCTACTTCCCCGACGAGCACAAGGTCGCTGTCTATCTGCCCCTGTTGGGCCCCGTTGGCGTGCCGCTCGTCATGGGCCTCCTGAATGAGCTGAAGGCGTGGCGCCAGCGCCGCCGGGACAAACTCAAGACGGCGTAGAAGGCGGCGGATGGGGTCATGTAACGGGCCTATAGCGCCACCCCTGTCCCAGAAGACGATACCACTGGAAGATACCAATTTGCCTCGCTGTTTGCCGGCCCAGGCCAGCTAGCGCGTACCCACCAGCCGTATGCTAGTTCATTCAGCTGCAAAACCCGAGACCACGGGAGGAGACTGGAAAACAGCCATTGGCATTGACGCGAATCCCAACCTGCAACTCCCCAAGCCACATGGCCAACGGGCCTCTTTTGAACTCTCATAGCCAGCCCCACGCTTATGAGATCATGTTACGGGTTCTTACTCATCTCGATCTTTACTGTGTGGACTTAAGGTACGCCAAAGCCCTCCCCGCCTCTGTCCAAATGAGCAGTCTTCTGGAGGTAGCTCTGCGTTGGGTATAGCAGCTCTCGCAATTCACGGCGGCGCCGCCCACTGCTGCCGGACTTGGCCGCCTCGTTTTATCGCTTCTGTGCTTGGCTGCATCGTGGTACTTACCTTTTGAAGGAAGGAACTAGCATGAACGGTGCAGCAACCCATGTCGGTTTTTAGTTGAAAGGAGGGGCGGCAACGTGATTGGTGCCCGGCCAAGGCGACCGACTTTTCTTCACAGCGTCTTACCTATTTCTTCACAGCGTCTTACCTATAATCGGGTTGGTTCTGGTGATGACTTGTTGTATACAGCTTTGCCATGCAGCCAGCGGCGGAACCAGACATATATCAACCGACCTAGCTACGCTTCGGCGCGGATTGGGCATCCTGTTGCATGAGAACATGCGACCAAGACACGTGGATAGATAGGTGGGGATTTGTCTCGTAGCGAGCCCCAGCTGGAATGATCCTGGTCGACCCAGCGTCGGGCGATCAACCTCGGGGGATCGGCTGAATTGGGAGGCTTGGGGGCGACAGGTATGTGCCAGGCTTCGAAGAATCCGAGTTCTGTTAGTTGAAGTGGGATCTCATTGGGTATACATCCATCCGCGCCCATTACCAGCGGGCCCTCTCCGTGAAACCCCCGGCGAACTAACCAATTTATCTGTGTTCCCGCCCCTCCTCCTCTCCATCTTTTGGCCCTTTGCCTCCCCTAACACGACTTTCTCACCCGCCGCGCACCGCAAGGGAACGCTCATCTTGTCCTATCTGCCTGCCCGTTCACCATGGCTAGCCCCACGGCCGATGCGCCGATGACGAGCATGAACACCACGGGTCTTGTCCCTCCGGCTCCGGCTCCGGCCGGGCTGTTCGCCGGGGCCCCGCTCTCGACCTGGCTCCTGACGGTCTTCGTGGGCTACGCGCTGCTCTGCCAGGCGCTGCGCTTCCGCCGCGAAAAGGCCATGCGCGCCCGGTATGGGTACCCGGACCGCGCCAGCCTCAAGCACATGACAACCGAGCACGCCCAGGCCATCATCGCCGACCTGTACCAGCTGGAGTTTCCGCAGTTCGCCGTCATGAGCCTGCAGTTTGGCCTGTTCAAGGTGAGCCCGGGGGAGAGGGGAAAAGGGGAGGGGTTCCGGCGAGCACGCAGGCTGACGCGGCAGCGCAGACGTACGGGGTCGAGACCATCAGCCGGCTGCTGCTGGCGACGCGCAACCTGACGGACCCGGTCAACAGCCTGAAGCGGTACGAGGACACGGCCGTCATGATCGGCGAGTTCTCGTCGAACCCGCCCAACTCGGCGCGGGCGCTGGCGGCCATCGCGCGCATGAACTACCTGCACAGCAAGTACGTGGCGGCCGGGCAGATCTCTAACGCCGACCTGCTGTACACGCTCAGCGTCTTTGTGACGGAGCCCGCCCGCTTCATGCGCCTGTTCGAGTGGCGGCCCCTTAACGACATGGAGCACTGCGCTTACGGCACCTTCTGGAAGAGCATCGGCGATGCCATGGGCATCCAGTACGAGGGCTACCTCGAGCGCGCCGGCCGCTGGGAGGACGGCCTCGACTTCGCCGCCGACGTCACCGCCTGGGCTAAGCGTTACGAGGTCACCGCCTTTGTCCCTAGCATGACCAGCCACCAGCCCGCTGTCGCCCTCATCCCCATGATCACCTACTGGGTGCCCGCCTTTGCCAAGCCGTTTGCCGAGGAGTGCGTCACGGTGCTGTTGGGCGATCGAGTGCGCGAGGCATTTGTGTACGTCCCGGCCCCTCCTCTCTGCCCGCATCCCCCCTTCGCCGTGCCTCGCCCTATGCCCTGGGCCGCGACGCCATGCTGACAAGCCCCTGCAGCCTGCCCGAGCCCGGCCTCGTGGCGGCCACGGTGACGTACACGTCTCTGCTGGCGCGGCGCTTTGTGCTGCGGCACCTCGCACTGCCGCGGTTCGCGCCGCTCCGGCGGCACCACCCGCGCGGGTGCGAGTCGCCGGACCGGGTGGACGCGCCCATCTCCACGTCCGAGTCGTACGGCAACTACCCCTTCTACGTCCGGCCGACCGTGTGGAACCGCTGGCTCAGCCCGCTGGCCTGGGGCCTGCGCCTGAAGGGCGGCGCGCTGCCCGGCGACGACCCTGCCGAGTACATGAGCCGCGGCTTCCGCTTCGACGAGCTCGGCCCCCGCGCCCGTATGGGCCAGGGAAAGGCCGAGATGGAGCGCGACGTTGCTCGCATGCGCGAGCGCGAGGGCGGCCGCGGCATGGGCGGTTGTCCCTTTGGCTAACTTGGGCCCAACCGCCAGTACCTCGTATTCCGGTTGGTCTGCGGCGTGTTGGTTCTGGCACAGCGTCATGGCGGTCAAGAGAGGCTGCCTAGGCAGGCAGCCCGGCGTGGAACGGACGAGATGGTGCCCAACGGCCGCTGGCGTCGGCTAAAAACAGGCCTAGCACTAGCCGGAAGCGGTCGAGCGGGGGCATGGAAGGGCTAGATCGGGGGTTTAAAGCAGAGAACGTTGGCGGCAGGCACGCGAGCTGGCCGGGCTGGTGGGGTCCCGGTGGCTCCTTATCGATCAATTGGCAGGGAAACGCGACTGACGCGAGCACCACACGCGTAGAGAGCTGCTGCTGTGCTTGGGTACCCTTGACCGCGTCCACGCCCCAAAAGTTCCCTTCCGCCCGGCCGCCGGGCTCGACGTCCTGCCACCTTCCATAGACCACTGTGCTGCTCGATATTGCTCCTCCATCCTTTCCGCGCCGCGCGGTCCTGGTTTCACGCCGCGTGCCCGTGTCTGCTGTTGAAAACATCCGAGTCGTCGTCCCTGCAGCCAACCCCCCCGCCCATCATGGCGGGCAAGCCCACCCCCAAGACGCCCTCGCTGGCGAGAAACACCAGCTCCATGTCGTCGACGGGCGGCAAGCAGCAGAAGAGCATCCTGGGCTTCTTTTCCAAGGCCCCCCAGAACAGCTCGCCGGCCCCACCATCGTCAACGGCCAAGTCGGCCGTCGATTCGTCTCCGTGCCTTAAAGATACAACTCGGGCCAACCGGAAGCCTGCCAATATCACGCCCGTCCCTAGCAGCGACGCGCTCGAGCCCTCCAGCTCCCAGGAGAACCATTCAGAAGCCACACCCAAGGTATTCAAGGACGCGCCGCCCTCGCCCGTGACGCCTGCTGAGATCTGCACCAAGCAGCCGCCTCCCTCTACCATGGCTCTGGGCAGCAGCCCTTCGCGCAGGGTATGCCGCCCCCCCCCCCCCATATTTCTTTGCTCCCCAACCAAACGCCCTGCTGATCTGACCTTCCGTACGCCTAGGCGAGGAAGGCCGTGAGCTACGCCGAGTCCGACGATGACGAGGATGTGATCGTCTCTCGAAAATCGACTCGATCCCGGCGAACTCAATCTCGCTCCGTCATCAAGGACGAAGATGACTACGACGAACCGCCCGATGCCGCTGAGGAGGAGTTTTCCGAAAGTAGGTGGTCGCGGCAACATATGCGCCCTGGTGCAACCGACTGACACGTAAGGCAGTGGACATGGACGACTTTGTCGTGTCTGACGAATCAGATGCCCCTTCCAAGAAGCGAAAGCGGCCCCAATCCAAGTCCCAGGCTTCCCGCAAGAAGTCGCACGGCTCGTCCCCGCCCGTCTGTAGAGAGCTCGAGGAGGAAATTCCCGACGAAATGATGGAGGATCTCCTGGAGGAAATGCCATCGACCTCGACGGCGCAGAAATGGAAGTACGACCCTAACAGTGTCGACCCGGTCAAGCTGCGGAAGCCCAGCGCAGCCGCGAAGGCGGCCGCCGCCCGAGGGAAGGCTCACACCCGGGAACCAGAGGAGCGCTACCCCTGGCTCGCCAACATCCTCGACGCCAACAGGAACCCACCCGGCCACCCGGACTACAACCCCTCCACGGTCTACATCCCGCCCATGGCCTGGAACAAATTCTCGGCCTTTGAGAAACAATACTGGGAGATCAAGCAGAAACTGTGGGACAATGTTGTTTTCTTCAAAAAGGGCAAATTCTACGAGCTCTACGAGAACGACGCGACCATTGGACACCAGCTCTTTGATCTGAAGTTGACGGACCGCGTCAACATGCGCATGGTCGGCGTTCCGGAGAGTTCTCTGGACATTTGGACCAACCAGTTCATCGCGAAGGGCTACAAAGTCGCTCGCGTCGACCAAATGGAAAGCGCTCTCGGGAAGAACATGCGCGAGAGGGACGGGCCCAAAGCGGCGCCCAAGAAGGAAGACAAGATCATCCGCCGCGAGCTGGCGTGCATCCTCACCGGGGGTACGCTCGTCGACGGGGCCATGCTCCAGGACGATATGGCGACGTACTGTGCTGCCATCAAAGAGTCCACTGTGGACGACCACCCGGCTTTTGGCATCGCTTTTGTCGACGCCGCCACAGGGCAGTTCTTCGTCTCCGAGTTTGAGGACGACGTGGACCTGACCAAGTTCGAGACCTTTGTCGCGCAGACGAACCCACGGGAGCTTCTCCTGGAGAAGTCGCACCTCTCGACCAAAGCCCTGCGCATTCTCAAGAACAACACTGCGCCCACGACCATCTGGAACTACTTCAAATCCGGCACCGAATTCTGGGGGCCCGATCTCACCCGTCGTGAGCTCGACTGCAACGACTACTTTCGCACCGAAGAGACCGGCGAGGACGTCTGGCCCGAGGTGCTGGCGAAGGCCAAGGACAAGGACCTGCTCATGTCGGCGATGGGGGCGCTGGTGCAGTACCTGCGCGTGCTCAAGATTGAGCGCAGCCTGCTCTCCCAGGGCAACTTCACGTGGTATAGCCCGATCCACAAGAACGGCACCCTCATCCTGGATGGCCAGACACTGAACAACCTCGAAATCTTCACCAACTCGGTCAATGGCGGCACCGAGGGCACCTTGTTCAGCCTTCTGAACCGATGCGTGACGCCCTTCGGCAAGCGCCTATTTCGGCAATGGGTCTGCCACCCGCTTTGCAACATCGAAAAGATCAACGAGCGGTTGGATGCCGTGGAGATGCTCAACAACAATCGGGAGATGCGAGAGCGATTCTCGTCGCAAATGACCAAGATGCCCGACCTGGAGCGCCTCATCTCGCGCGTGCATGCCGGCGCCTGCCGACCCGAGGACTTTGTCAAGGTGCTGGATGGCTTTGAGCAGATTGAGTACACCATGAGCCTCCTAGGCTCGCTCGGGGGTGGAAATGGCCTGGTGGACCGTCTCATCTCTTCGATGCCTGACCTGAACGAGCCGCTGGGCTACTGGAAGTCGGCGTTCGATCGCACGCAGGCCCGCGAAGACAAGATTCTCATTCCGACCAGGGGGATTGAGGAGGACTTTGATGCCAGCCAAGACACCATCGCCGGGTTGAAGAAGGACCTCCAACGCCTCCTCGAGAGGAAGAAAACGGAGCTCAAGTCCAAGGGGCTGAAGTTTACCGACATTGGCAAGGAGGTGTACCAAGTCGAGGCTCCCAAGTCGGTCAAGGTACCCAAGGACTGGCAACAGATGTCGGCGACGGCCAGCGTCAAGCGCTACTACTTCAAGGAGTTGACAGACCTGGTGCGTGAGCTTCAAGAAGCCGAGGAGACGCACTCGCAGCTCGTCAAGGAAGTGGCGGCACGGCTGTTCCAGAAGTTTGATGTCGACTATGCTACGTGGCTGCAGGCGATCCGCATCGTTGCGCAGCTCGACTGCCTCATCAGTCTGGCGCGGTCATCGGCGTCGCTCGGCGAGCCCAGCACGCGTCCCGTGTTTGTGGACCAGGAGCGCAGCGTGGTGGAATTCGAAGAGCTCCGCCACCCGTGCATGCTCAGCGCCGTCGACGACTTCATCCCCAATGACGTGGCGCTGGGCGGCGACTCGGCCAAGATCAACCTACTCACGGGTGCCAACGCGGCGGGCAAGTCGACCATCCTCCGCATGTCGTGCATCGCCGTCATCCTTGCGCAGATCGGGCACTACATTCCTGCCACGCGCGCGCGTCTGACGCCCTGCGACCGCATCATGTCGCGGCTGGGGGCCAACGACAACATCTTTGCCGCGCAGTCGACCTTCTTTGTGGAGCTCTCGGAGACCAAGAAGATCCTCTCCGAAGCGACGCCGCGGTCTCTCGTGATCCTCGATGAGCTCGGCCGCGGCACGTCGAGCTACGACGGCGTGGCGGTCGCGCAGGCGGTGCTTCACCACGTGGCCAGCCACATTGGCTGCGTCGGCTTCTTCGCGACGCATTACCACTCGCTCGCGACCGAGTTCGAGCCGCATCCCGAGATCCGGGCCAAGCGCATGCAAATCGACGTGGACGACGCACAGCGCCGCATCACGTTCCTCTACAAGCTTGAGGACGGCGTCGCCGAGGGCAGCTTCGGCATGCACTGCGCGGCCATGTGCGGCATCAAGAACAGCGTCATCGAGCGGGCCGAGGAGGCGGCCCGGGAGTGGGAGCACACTTCGCGGCTCAAAGAGAGCCTCGAGCGCGCCCAGGAGGGCTGTTGGATCCCGCTGGGCGTGCTGAGCGACGTCGCGGCCGTCCTGGACGAGGACAAGTCGCAGGACTTGAGCACCAGGGGGCTCGACGTGTTGATGAAGGCCATCGAGGCGCTGTGATGGGCAGCGAGGACGGGTGGACAGGATGCTTTGTAGATGGGCGCTATTGCTTGTTCCGAGTACCACGCGGGGCGTTTGGGTGTTGGGGTACCTGGCCAAGGAGGCGAGGGAGGTTATGTCGCGTCTAGGTCGGTCAATCTTGCTGTCGTCGAGTTGAGTCGGGGTGCAGCAGTGCTTCTCGACCCAGACCCGGCCGGCCTGCCGTGCGACGACAAAGGGCAGGCAGCAAGAGAGCGACATGGATTCATACTGTCAATAGGGAGAGCCGGTTCAAAATGGCCATGGGATAACGCTTGATGCCACGCCGACCCTTCTCGCCTGTGTCGAATCACGCTGCGGGTCACGGGAGACCCGGTGTCTCGCCCTGGCACAATCGGGCTAGAGCATCGCAAATGAATGTGAGACCAATAGCTGCATCGCCCCTGGGGTCGGATGCCCAGGCCGGTCCCAGGGGTGCCGATGGGCATCCGAGGTACATGGAAATGGCATGCCTTTCGCGATAGCCACAGCAGCCCGCCTGTCTTTGCCAATGGCCGATGCTCATTTCCACCCCCTTTCCCCACGACTTCGCCTGCTCCTCCACGACGCGTGAAGCATGTGCCCCACCATGGGAGACGATGGTGTCTTTGCCTCCTTGCCGCCTGCCACTTATTCCCATTTTTGGGCAGCGCCCGTCGCCTTCTTTCCGGTCCTCCGCTTTCCGCCCCCACGAAAGGAGCACGACTAGACGAAGAGGGGGCCACGTCCACGCCGCAACTGCTCTGCTTGATCTGCTTCCACGCCCACACCATGCCGCCATCCCCCCAGACCCCGGGCCTCCTCTCCCTCCTCATCCTGATCCTTACGGCGACGACGCCAGCGCGCACGCGGGCGCCGGCAAATAGCGTGCAGCAGCCGGCGAACCACGGGCTCATGACGAGCACGGCGCCGCACGGGGGAGTCTGCAGCGACAACGACGACGACGACGACGACGCCGCCGCTGCCCACAACGGCACGGCAACAACGACGGGGACGACGAAGGGGCGTCCCGAGGGGGCAGGGGAGGAGGAGAGGCCCACGGCGCGGGTGCCCGAGGGCTTCTTCGCCGCCTTTGGGCCCCGGACGGCGGCCAACCCGCTCTGCGGGCGCGCCGTGGGGGTCGCGTGGCGGGGGGCGCGGCCGGGGCGCGCGACCGCCGCCGTCGTCGGCTACTGCGGCGGGTGCTGGGGCCCCGCCGTCGGCGGCCTCGACGTGTCGCCGGGTCTGTTCGCCGCGGCGGGCGGGCGGGCGGACGCGGGCGGCGTGGTGGAGGTCGATTGGTGGCTGGAGGGGTGACGGGCGCGCGCGCGCCGGCGACGCCCCGGCATGCTCTACGCGAGACTACCGCTTCCGGGGGCGCCGGGGCGAGGCGGCGTCCGTCACCCGCAGAAGCCTCGCCATTCCCCCGGCCACGAGGATCCTTTTCATACCCGGTGCTCGCGGCGTACGTGTCTGGCCACGGCGGCGTGTGAGCCGGCGGGAGAGGGACAGAGAGGGGGGACAGACGCGGTGCTGTGTGTGTGCGCGGCCGCGATCGTGGGTTGTCGCGGGCGCCGGGATCTCGGGGCGCTGTGTGTCATGGTGTCCGTTTTCTAGGCGCACGCTTCTTCGGGCCGCACAGATTCCCGCCGTTGGCGTTCACGTTTCGGGGGTTGACGACCGGGGTAGGCCGGGTTTGCTTTCGTGGGATGTAGTGGAATCCAATGGCGATTGTAGATGCATCCATTACCCGCATGAGATAGCAGCTGCTCCTATAGGTGACACACGGTTGTTGCGGCCCCCTGGTGGGCCCTTGCACCGTTGGAAGGCACAGCCGCCATGGCGAATGGATGGATTCCCAGAGCAGCCGCGGCCGTGGCGGCGTGGCGGCGTGGCGGTGTCACAGCGCCAGGGTTTCGGGGCACTGCCGCTGTCGGACCCGACGGCCAGTGCAACCGCAACACGCAGCATCTACACGATCGGGCTGCCTTTGTTGGTGGCAGCAGATGGCGCATCGCAGGATCGACTGGCTCCCGTCCGCCCCGGCGTTTGGCGCCGACGAGGTCCGCCTGCGTGGCCGGCTGGACTGGCTCGGCTCGCTTGGCTACGGGCAGGATCCCTGACCACGAGCCTGCGCCCGTAGCGCCGTCCGCCCCCCTCCCGACTTTGGGAATTGGCCTCCCCACCGCGTCCGACGAGGCCGTAATGAGGGCAGCCCCTGCAGAGCCTCAACGGGGAGGGCGCCGGGGGCAGGCGCTGGCCCGGTCGGCGCTTCGCGCCAATGGGTTGCAGAGGGGCCGCTCTCTACCAGAAACGCTTGGCGGCACCTTCATCCCATCCAATCCGGGCCCGCCCCGGCAGCGATCACCGGCAGGGCATAGCGCCGTGGATCCCGCTGCAGGAACGGGTCCGTCTTCAGCCTCCTGTTTCAGGGGGGCGCCCTCTGGGCCCTGTTCGACGGCCCTTCGAAAGCAGCCGGCCCAATGAGCAGCGCAACCAGCCGCCTGCCGACCCCGGATCGCGCTGGGCCACATGCGTCCGGGGCCTTTCGGGCCAGGCCGGCGGACCGAGGGCCGGCCGACAGGGCCGCGAGCAGCGTATGGGCCGACTTTCCGCAAAGAGCAGTCTCCTCCATGGCGCGCGTTCCAGGTTGAGGGCCACGATGCAGCGCCGTCGAGCCTGTCCAATCAGCTCGGTGGCTGGGGCTGGTGCCGGCCCAGGCCGTCGACCGGTCCCAGGCGTGCCTCTCCACCATGGTGGCCGTGGGGCCGCCGCTGACGGACATGAATTTCTCCATGGTCGCGACGCCCGCATGGCCGCCGACGATAAAACCGGCCGTGGCCGCCCTCTTGCCGCCGTCTCTCTCCCTCTTCCCGGCACTTCCCACTGTTTGCAGGTCTTCCACGCTCTTTTCTCGGTAGCTCTACGCTTCACCTCCCCCCACCTTCTTTATTCCACCGTCAACTTCACCGTGTGAAGCTGGGACATTCGCTTCTTCGCCAACCTTCGCTTCACCCCCATCCCGCCACGCCCGCTTGCTCGCGCTTCCCCCCCCCCACCCACGGCTACCCCCTCACGCCATCACCATGTCGGTCCGATCCACCATCGTCGCCCTGGGTGCGCTCGCCAGCTCGGTCGCCGCCCACGGCACCGTCAAGTCCTTCACCACCGACGGCAAGGAGAACCAGGGCTTCCTGCTCGACTACTACTACGCCAAGCAGAACGGCCAGAGCACGCCCGCCATCGCCGCCTGGTCCGCCGAGAACCTTGACAACGGCTTCGTCGGCCCCGAGTCCTACAAGACCTCGGACATCAACTGCCACAAGAAGGCCGAGCCCGGCGCCGTGACGGCCAAGGTGGCCGCCGGCGGCAAGGTCACCTTCAACTGGGGCGAGTGGCCCCACGGCATCGGCCCTGTCCTGACCTACGTCGCCGCGTGCGGCGGGGACTGCGCCAAGGCCGACAAGACGGCCCTCAAGTGGGTCAAGATCGACGCCGCCGGCCACGACGGCAAGACCTGGGCCGCCCAGAAGCTCATCGACGACGGCGGCAAGTGGACCACCAACGTTCCTTCCTCCCTCAAGGCCGGAAACTACGTCTTCCGCCACGAGATCATCGCCCTCCACGCCGGTGGCGACAAGAACGGCGCCCGTAAGTTGCTTCACCGCACGCCCCCACCCCAACAACAACACACAACTCCGTAACTAACGAGAGGGGGGGAAAAGAGAACTATCCTCAATGCTTCAACGTGGAGGTGACGGGTTCCGGCTCGGAGCTGCCGGCGGGCACTCTCGGCACCGACCTGTACAAGGCCGACGACAAGGGCATCCTGTTCAACCCCTACGGCCCCAGCATCGACTACACCATCCCCGGCCCGGCCCTGTTCGGCAGCTCGGGCTCTGGAAACTCGGCCCCGGCCCCGGCCCCGGCCCCGGCTCCCACCTCGGCCGCTCCCTCTACCCCCTCGGCCACCGCCGCCCCCGCCACCGGCGACGACGACGATGAGTGCGACGCCGAGGAGGTCGAGGATGAGGACGAATGCGAGGCCGAGGACGACGTCGACGCCGCTGCCGATGAGGACGACGAGTGCGACGCCGAGGACGAGACGGCCGACGACGAGGACGACGAGTGCGACGCCCCCGAGCCCTCGGCCGCCCCTGCTCCTGCTCCTGCTCCTACCACGCTCGTGACCTCGGCCCGGCCCGCTGCCACGCCCGCGCCCGGCTCCTCCGCTGCCCAGCTCTACGGCCAGTGCGGCGGCATCGGTTTCACTGGCCCCACCACCTGCGCCCAGGGAACCTGCAAGGAGATGAACCCCTGGTACAGCCAGTGTGTGAACTAAGTCGCTTTGCGCTTGGTGAGTGCCGCTGAGAAGAAGGTGGAAGAGGGAGAGCGGGAGAGAGAAAGGGGGGGGGAGCTGTGTGTGTGTATAATCAGCCACTTGGCTTTGTTCTGTCTAACCTGTAAATACCTTCTTACTTGTACAAGCGCCAGAATACGTACAAGGGTACATTTCCAGTTTCTGCAACTATTGCCTTCATCTTCTGTCCGGTGCCTTTTTTTCTTGGCCGCCACGTGGCCACCAATCAACCAGGCCGTATTGGACCCATTGGCCATCCCGCTCTTTCTTCCCAGCTGCAGCCCCTCCACCAGAAAGGGTGAACGGGAGAGCCGGCCCGGGAGAATCAATAGCATCAAAAGGGAGCCCAACGAGCACGGGAAACAAATGTCGCCATCGCCGGTTCCCACCCCCATCACGGCCCCACCGCCGTGCCGCCAAGACCGCCCCGGCTTCTGCGGCCACGGTGAGCTTGACCCGAGCCGGCCGAAAGCGCGTGGGCAGGCGAAGCGGCTGCGGCCCACAAAGCCACGCATAACCCCGTGTAGGAAGGGGACGGACGGCAGTTTCCGGATCAGGCATCCCCACATCAAATAGCACCTTGCGCCGCGTTTTTCGATGTAGTGACGGACGTCGGCCCTATGCCACGAGCTGCTTGTTTCCCGTTAGAAAAAACGAAAGAAAAAGAGAGGGAAGGCGGAAAGGGGGGCAAGTTAAAAAGGCCCCCGGCCTCGTCCCCCCGCGCCAAAGCTCGCCAAGCGATGGAAGAGCCAGGTTGCTTGATCGGCCTATCCTGTTTCGCTGCCAAGGGGCTTGGGCCGTTCGGTGCCGCGCCAAACCAAAGACCCAAGTAATGACGACAACAAGAACAACAAGTATTCCGCACCCTCGACAGTGAGCCTCCCACGGCGCATCTGGTGCCAGTACATGGACCCTAACCTGCCGAATCAGCTGCGAAACAAGTGCAAAACCGACTGCCCGGCTGGCCGCTACAGCGACTGCTCGCCGGCTCCGGGGGATTTCGTCGCGTCCGTGGCGCCTATCCGGACGCCCCGAGAGGCCCGAGAAGCGGAAAGGACGCAGCCAGCGAAGCGCCTCGCGGCCCCCTGGCATCGTCCCGCCTCCGCCTCCGCACCCTCCTCAGCGGCCGGTCCAGAACGCGCCCGTCTGCCTCCCTCCCCCCCACCCGGGCCAGGCGCGCGCGCACGGGGCTGGCCACCCGGAGCCTGCCGCCTCGCCAGACTCGCCAGGCGGGCCAAGCCAGGCGGGAACAAGCAGCGGCCAGTCATTCCGCGAAACGCGGCACTTCGGCCGAGTCGCCCCCCGCGGAATCCCCGCCCTGGGCCACGAGGTTCTAGACGCGGCCGGGGGGGCGGGGGCGGGGGCCAGAGGGTTCGTCTGATGGCGGCATCCCGGCGCTTCCCATGAGGTTTCCCAGTCGGCACCCCGACCAGCGCCGTTTTCTCTTTCGGCCCTTTCTCCACCGCCCCAGGCAGCCTTCGGGGTTCTAGGCTCCGCCCGGTCCTCCGCTCGAGAGCCTTGGGGAGGGGGCCGAGGCACGCGGCGCGACAACGTGACGTTGGTCAGGGTTGAATCGCTCTGGCCGCAGCTAGGGAACCCCCGCGGGCCAGATCATATGGCCCCCTCCGGCTTCCGTCCCATTCGCCCGAGGGTCCCGTTTTCTCATCGAGATGGCACCCGTTCTGGAAACCATGCAACTTTAAATAGCCTCTTGGCCTTGGACCTTGCCTTACCCAGGTATTAATAGCTCCGGTCCGCTCTGGGGCAGCTTTGCACATCGCCTCCCTCGCCATATACAGCATCCTCATCTCCCAGCTCCCCCCTCAACCGCCCGCCTCATCCGGGGGCTTGTCCGGCCAGATTGTCCTCGTCCCCTCCTGCCCCCTCGCTTATCCAGAAACCCCCTTGGGTTCTCGGCCCCTCCCGCCTTCTCCATGCATCCCAACGCCGCCCTCGTCGCTGCCGGTGCGCTCGCGCTCTCCGGGGCGGCCCACGCCGCCGCCGTGGCCATCCCGGCCGAGCTCCGGCCGCGGGCGCAGGACGTCACGGTCAAGTTTTACAGCCACACGTCGTGCAGCTTCAAGGGCGGGCCCGCGCGCGGCTACGACCGGAACACGTGCTTGCCCCTGCCCAGGGACAGCCACGGCCTAAGAATTACCGACCATAATCCGGGATGTTGGAGTACGAAACCCAAGCTCCCCCCCCCCCCCCCCCCCCCCCCTCCCCCCAATCCTTCGTGTTGTTACCCCGTGGCGTTCCGATGTTGTGTCCACCTGCTCACCTCGGCCTCCGCTTGTTGCAGTCACCAAGTACGGCAACGGGAACTGCGGCGGAGGGTCGTACAACATGGATTCCCTCGACGTTTGCTACGACATCGGCGACGAATGGAACTCGATTAAGTTCTGGTGCAACTAGGCCCCTCGAGGCCGTTTCCTCCGCGTCGGGCCAAGACGGAAACAGACGCGAGAAGCCACCCCGCCCCTCCGGAGACCGGAAGGCGAGGATATTCCCCGGCTGGCGTCTTGGGGCGGGCGGGCGGGCCACCGTTCCGTGTGGCTCTTGGTTGCCGCCTGCTTGCGATTCAGGGGGACGCGTGCGTTTCGATCGGAAATCAGAGGAGAGAAGACACGAGAAAGAAAAAAGAAAAAAAAGGAACAAGGTCCATGTTTTCAGTGGTATGCGAGTAACCGGTAATGGCATCCTACACTTGAACGAGGCGTCTTGGTTTCAACCCACTTTTGTTGCTTCCGGCGACGTCGCGTGGACAATAGTTAGACGGCCTGCTCATCGTAAAACCGATACCCCCCCGACCCTGATTTTCAGTACATGTTCCACAAAGACGAGCCAAGGCATGTCTACAAACCGGAGCCCTTGCTACCCCTGCTAACCTTGTTCGACCTTGCTGAAGCCTCTACCCTATCCCGTGGGTTCTACCACTGAGCAAAGAAAGCAAAGCAGCGCCGCTGAGGTACATGAGGTGATGACTGTAGATGGGAGGAACCCCTAAACTCTCTATTGTGGGGAGCGTGGAATCCGCGCCAAGTCATCAAAACCAATGAAAATAGTCCCAGTTGGACATCCCCGCCACGACTAATGGCAAACGGAAGCCCTGGAGCGAGTTGGATACTTCAGAGGGATCGATTACGTAAGGAAGACCCGAGATCCAGAGGAGAGGCAGAAATGCTAAGTTATATAGGTTGCCAATAGCTGACGTAATACGGGAGCTGGTCGGAACGACACTTTCAACCAACAGTAATCAGACAGATGCGCACAGTGGCTGTTTCAATAGTTTTGCTCATTATTCTATTCGGTGTATAGTTCTTCTTCTCGCGGCGGACCCACTCTGCATGGAGAGTCCTCCGCTCCGTCGTTACGCCGGGTCTCCCCTAGGCCTGCAGCCCCAGTTCCTTGACAAAGATGTCGGCAGCCTTCTCACCGATCATCAAGGCCGTGTTGTTGGTGTTGGCGCCAACGTTTGCGGGGCAGATGCTCAGGTCGGCAATCTTGAGGCCCTCGAGGCCGTGGACGCTCAGGTTGGGGGCGACGACGCCGTTCTGGTCGACGGGGGCCATCTTGCACGTGGCCATCGAGTGCCAGGTGGTCTGAATGTTCTGACGCAGCCAGGCCTCGATGGCGGCGTCGTCTTCGGCCGTGTAGACGAGGTCTTTCACCGGCGTCGGCAGCGGCGCGTCCAGCTCGGCGCAGGCTGCCGCCGAGCCGGCCGGGAAGGCCGGGTGGCCCGCCGCCACCTCGCCGCGGTAGTGCACCATGCGACGCATGATCTCGCGCTGCTTCTTGTACGCCCACATCTGCTTCTTAAGGTCGATGTCGTGCGCGTCGGTGAAGAAGCCCGTGTCAAAGTCCAGCGGGTCCGACACTTCGGGGCCCGTGATGTGCATGTGACCGCGCGAGTACGGGTACGCCGTGTACGCGCCGGTGGTCAGGTACTGGCCCGCGGGCACGCTAGAAGGGTCGCCGAGGAAGCTGAGGGGGGGAGGGTCAGCAAGGGAAGATGCGACGCAAGCAGGTGACAGGGACCGGGGGTCCAAGGTCCTCGAGGTAGGTTGTCTCTTACCAGGATACCAGGCCGAGCAGCATAAGCGGCCGCGCCGGGGCGTTCTTAAAGTCGCGGTCCCAGGCCTCGCGGAACTCGGGACCGAGGGCCGTGACCTCGTCCTCGGTGGGACGGATCTTGGAGGAGATGTCGACCGAGTTCCAGCCGAGGATCTTGTCCTTTTTCTCCATCAGGGTTGCGAGGTCACTGCGGCCGCTGAGGATGCAGTCGATGGTCTCGTGGGGCTCCAAGCTGGAGCGGTAGGGGTAAAGGGAGAGCTGGTGGTCCTCGTAGCCTTGGCCGACGCCGGGCAGCTCGTGGATGACAGGAATACCGGCACGCTCCAGGATGGCGTTGCTGCCGACGCCCGACCGCTCCAGCACGGGCGGCGTTCCGCAAGCACCGCACGAGACCACGACCAGCTTGCGGGCCTGCACGGTGCGGACGGGCGTCGACGTCAGGGCCGTGGCTATCTGGAACTCCGGGTTGGGCCGGTACTCAACACCGACGGCCCGCTTGCCGTCAAAGAGCACACGCACCACGTGCGACTCGACCAACACATGCAGGTTCGGGTATTTCCCGCTCTCCAGCTTGGGGTGCAGGTATGTGTGAGCCGTGTCCTGGCGCTTGCCTTCGGGCGACACGTACTTCAGCCACCGCTCGATGCCGTTGTTGGCGTCCAGCGTCTGCAGGTCTTTGATCTCCGGGTAGCCGACCTGCGCCGCCGCGTCGATAAAATCCGACTCGGACCGCACCGCGCGGAATGAGCCGTTGGTCACCTGGATAGGTCCATCGTAGCCGTGGTGCTCCTTGGCGCCAGGGCCTCGGTACGTCTCGAGCTGTGCCGGGCATCAGCAACGTCCCGGTTTCCCGTAGGCCGGGCATGGGGGGTGAAGCGCGACTCACCTTCTTCATGTACGGAAGGACATCATCGGGGCCCCACCCAGGCGTGTTCCATGCCTCAAAGTCGGGCCGTTGTGCGCGTGTGTACATCATGAAGTTGATGGAGGAGCCGCCGCCCAGGATGCCACCCGAGGGAACGATAGGCTCCCGGTCAGCCAGCTGGGGAGCCTTGTTTCCCTTGTAAAAGATGGCAGTCTTGCTGGTGGGCTGCAGATGTGTCAGGAAAAGAGCCGGGTTCACCACCGTGGGCTCATTGTGGTTGTTCTGGCCGCCCTCGATGACCAGGATGGACATCTTGGGGTCGGCCTCGGCCAGCCGCGAAGCAATGATGCATGCCGCCGTGCCGCCTGCGAGGCGCTGTTAGCCAATGCCGTCTCGGGGCTTGGGGGGAAAGCGGCCGAGCGGGGGGGGTTCCGACGGGGGTGCGGGCAGCCACTCACCTCCCGCGATGATGACGTCGACCTCCTGGATCTCGTCTGCGAGCTTCGTGTATACGCCCATCTTGTCCAAGTGAAGGCTGGAAAATGTCAGGTAGGTTGATAAGGGCAGAGGGAAAAGGACACCAGTGACCTTCTTTGCCCCCTCGGCAAGTCGATGGCCTGTCTCTGGACTTTATATATCCTCCTGCGGGGGGCCGCTGGTGTGCAAAGTGGCCTTGCGTGTCACAGCTACCCGTGCGCGGAATGTGTTGGTTGTGTGCAGGTGCCTCCCCTCTCTTAGGGGTTCTCGGCCTGCATGACTGCGGAATGGCCGGGTATAGGCTGCCTGGGATGGACCCTCTTCCTGCGTTCTAAGGGCTAGTCGTCTGCGGACCCTTCCCGCCCCCCCCCCCCCCATTGCTACCTGCTCGATAGGACGTAGCTCGTCGAGTCGAGGCGCCTCCCGCCTGGGCAAAGATCCTCGGGATAGGCAGTCCCCTACGACGCCGGGCAAGAGTCTGTGGTCACGCTGCATAGGCTTTCGATGGGAGGCGACGCTCGAGACAGGCGGCAAGGCAAGCAGGCTTGCAGACAAACTGGAATCCGACCCCCGGTGTCAAAACTCGTAGATCACTCGCGTGATGACTTGGCCAGGGCTCGGCCTCAATAGTGGGATGCACCGTCGCTACCGCTGGCCTAGCCCCTAAGCTCCAGCGCCTGGGAGGGGGAGTGAGGCAGTATCTGGTCGACGTGGGAGCTTGCTGATACGACGCAAATCACCCCAGTCTCGTCTCCAATTTGACCTGGAAGACGGGGGGTTTCACAGAGTGTGCCACTGTCCAGCCCGCAATGAGGAGGGGCATTCATCCGTCCAACCTGGATCTGGGGTGCTGAGCGGAGTAAAACCGGGCCCTAGAAGAACCCTTGGCAGACCTACCAAAGGGCACCACTGCGAGGGGCTGCTATACGCTGCTAATTCCTTCGTCGTCGGGGTTTTTGCCTGGGGCTGGACTTGGTGCGCCCAGACTACCGGAAACAAACTAGGGCGCACCGGTTAGGTAAGACGTGGCCGTTCGTCGTCTCAAGACGCTGCAAACCAAACGTCCATCCATGCATGGCACAAGGACAGGCCGCTCTCGGCTGCGTCGCCATTTCAGTTGGATGCATACGCCCACCCCTGACCTCCCCTGCTGCCAGCCTGTGCAGACCTGGAAGATGGGAGCATGTCTCCTCCTACTCCTTCTGGGCTGTGGTGCAGCTCTGCGCTTTCCAGGCCGATGCTGTGGGCAGGGCCGACCGGCAGCCGGCAACAGGGCCTGAAGGCGTCATTCATCTCCGACACTCCGTGAACTCTATTCTGTCGTAGCGAACAGGCAGGGGGGGGGGGGGGGGGGGGGGGGGGGGGGGGCAAGGCTCGAGTGGATGGGCTTTGCATGAGTCCCCATCCCCGTCAAACCATTGGCTGCCAAATTGAATCTCGCTGGTTGATGTGCATGGCGACGAACAGCCCAATGATGGATGGTGGGGTGGGGTTCTCGCGAGTGGTACGTGCTGCCTGCAGTAGGGATTGCCTGCTCCGTCGCCGTGCACCTGCTAGCTCGACCATGGGCAAGGGAGGACAGGTGAGAAATGAGGAAGGGAAAAAAAGGGCAGCACGGGGCGCGTCGGGGAGATCGCAAGCTGGGAGATCAGGTCGCATCGGTCCGGGGAAAGGGGGCGTTTGTTGGACGAGATTGGCTTCTCCGTCAACGCGTCGCCGCCGCCTCCGCCCCAAACCCGGTGGGCAATAATGAGGCAGTCTTCGCTGGCAGTCTCCAGTTTGGCGCCCCTGGCCAACCAGGCCAGCACCTGGCCTGTGCGGGCTCCTCTCAGCACTCCCATCTGCTAGTCTGTACTGCCGGGCCAGCCCTTTTGGCCAGGATGCACGACGTGCGTCGCCAAGGGACTAGGCAGTTGGCGAGGCGCAACTTCGGGTCCAGGGTTGTTCTGCGGTGCGTCCAATGGCATGCTGGCCTTGGAATGATACCGGCGATCGACGTCCATTGGTGCGCGAGATGTCCGGCGACGGGGGCGGGGCCGCGTCAAGGCGGGGTCGTTGTTCGTATACTGTGCGAAGCCCGGGGAGCGTGATGGGACCTTGTATGCGATGTAGCGGAGGCCCAGCCGGGGTATGTCGCCGGCGCGGGCGGTCCGGGGAGCGAGATCCGTACGCAAAGCGTTCATGATTGTTCACGTTGGGGGGGCGACAGCAGCAGCTGGTGAAAGGGGGCCAGGACGTGGGATGCCCTGGCAAGAGCGAGGGGCAGAGGGGCAAAGAGGGGGGATGGCAGGGGCCTCCCCAATGTTTAGCCAAACTCTATTCTCGCGCTGACTGCCTCGTCCACGGGACTCAGCCTGAGCGCAACGATCCTAGGTATCACGTTTGAGATCGGCTGCACGCCGAGCTGCCCGTCAACCTTATCCCATAGATGGGTGCGAGCACATGGCGTCCTAATGCGATGCAGCCCCCCCAGGTCCCCCCAACTGCGCGGCCAGATAGCCTTTCTGCGGCGGCGGCGTGAGGCCAGCAGCAGCCACGACGACCCTCCACTTGCCCCGCCAACGAGCGGCCCGTCTCGGTTTAGTAAGCCACTGCTAGCCAGGATGGATGCATCCAATCAGTGGGTCCGGAGAATGGGAAGGCCGGAGCCGTGCCCGGCTGAGCGGGCCTCAGGTACTTTTGGACCCTGGCCAGCCCCGCCGGCCAAGGCGACACGACCACCTCCCATTCACCATTTTTCAACTCGCAGTGGTAGCGAGCGACGAGCCCGGGGCCGTTCATTGGCAGCAAGGTGCTACACCATTTCCTCTCATCTGTTCCATGCGCGCAGCTCCAGTTCTTTGTCCTGCTAGGGCTGGACGGTGGACGGATCCTGGAAGACGGTGAGAGAGGGACGCAGCAGCCGCGGCCGCTACTGCAGCGCCACGGCTCACTTGCTGCCTAGGTTCCATCGCTAGACACGCCCAGCCGGGAAGCCCTTGGCTGTTCTTGGAATCCAATTCAAGCATCACGCCAAACAGTGGGCATTGCTGACCCGCCCTGTCGGTGAGTAGCTGCTGGCCGGCCAAGTGGATGTGGCGGTGGTCAAGAACAGGGCTGCTTGCTGTTGGACGTAGCCCAGCCTCCGACATTCTCTTCCGCCCCGATCCCCCTGGGCGCCTGGCCGGTTGAGCCTCCAGGGTCTCTACCGTCTTACCCGTCGCTCTGGGGGTCGAGACTTGACATGAGACGGATGAGACCCTGAACCCGTCGGTCGACCCATACCGCCGCGCTGTCACCGCCAAGCCCCATTCAGCGTTCATGCAATGTGAGGCGGTTGTCGATATCGCTCGCGTCGTACACGAGTCGTGAGCGGGGCACCCATTCCCTGCCCGCTGTGTCCTGGCCTGACGAGATCAGAAGTGCCTGACCCGTCGCCCATTCCTGCGGGAACGACCCCCCCCAGCACCGCTGTCGTCAGCACAACCAAAATTGTGTTTGCACAGCCTGTATGGCGGGTTGCCATCCGAATCGAAGCCGCCTCTGAACCACTGCCTACGATACGAAGTGGCATGACGCTGGCAATCTCCTTGGAATCTGAATCGGGCAGGTTCACGCCGACTCCTTGCCACATGCATACTGTGACTGGGCGGCCCTGTCTCGCCCCACCCACCGCCGGGCAGGCATTCGGGTACTGTTTTTCTTCCAGCCGACTGGTTGCCTGCCCCGGCATCACAAGCGTGCCCTTGGCAACGGGGCCAGTCCACCGACGACGGAAGGAGATTATGCAGTAGTCGCCGCAACCGAAATTGGGCCCAGCGGCCCGCCTAACGCTGCCCGCCGGCTGGCCCATAATACCTCTTACCTTCCTTACGACCTTGTCGTGGGATTAGCTAAATGTAGTAGGGGGTTAGCATCAACGGCACTGCTAGTACGTTTGAAAAGCTGCGGCTAGAAATAAACCTAATAGGGCTTTCCGTCCCGGCGAAAAGGGGTAGCACTGCCGGCGGCTCCGGCCTGATGCAGTATACTTCTCGAAGTCAGGACAGCCCTGGCACTGCATCCGCATACCCGCTATGCCACCAAGGAATACGGGACGCGGACGAACAGAACAGGGGTCGTCTTTTTTTTTCGGGCTGCCTCCCGGTTGCCCACTCGACTGGCACCACCCATGTTTTGCCCCTCGGTGTCCTTGATCATCACCTTGCCCTGGTTATATGGATAGCCGACGAGGTATACTTATCGCTCCGTCTCTGATCGAGATGAGCGATGCCACTCCACTCTCCCCTTGCAGTCCAACTCCATGTCGAATTTCGAAAAGATCGGCATGTCCCGATGTGGGATCTCTGTTTCGTCCCAACTAGGCGGTTCGTTCAGGAGTCATTAAATGAACGCGCGTAGGCTCGCCATCCATCCGTGAAGGCCAGGCGGTTACCCTGATGAACAGGGTGTTCCTTCTGTCGTTTGCCTGCCGTCTCGTCTTTTCGCTTGCCCTTTTCCATCTAATATCTGTTGGCCTTAGGGCTCCTCGTATACTTGCTAATCAGGACGCTTCTACTGAATATCAGCGACGTACCGAGTGGGATTCGTGCCACTCGGCTGATACTCATCCTCACTGACGATCCTGCGCGCCTACTGGATTGCCGCACAACAACTGTACGCATTGCTGGTTCCTGATCGCGCGGACCGACCAGTCCACCTTTTGGAAACCAGCCTGCCGCTCCACACGCACCCACAGTCAGCATTTTGTCTTTCAGTCTGATCGTCCTTTAAACCGCCCTTTTTTTTTTTCGGGCTCGGGCCCTCGCCTCCGAACCGCTGCACGGTTTCCCGCCACCATAGACTACTACCCCCGACCCGTTGGGCATCTGAGCCGGTCCTTTCGCCATGGCGGGCTTTCTGCTCCCGCCAAACTACCAGGATGCGGTACCGACGATAGACGACCTCACCATCGTCAGTCTGATATGGGGCTTCACGCTGGCGACGGGCATGTTCGCGGCCAACAAGGCCTTCATGCAGACGCGCACCATGTGGAAGCGGTCACGCCGCGTCCAGGCCTACGGTGTCATGGTCTGGGCCGAGTGGACCGTCTCGACCCTCATCGGCATCCTGAGTTGGTGTTTTATCCGTGGTTTTATTCGCGCGAGGTAAGTGGAACCATTCTGTGCAACCGGTGTAGGGGAGTTAAAAGGGGGGATGGTGGGATCCGTGGAGAAGACGATTCATCAAGGCCTAAAATAAAGACACGGAGAGGCGAGGGGTTGCTGTTCATGTCCAAGGCCAGACGCCCAGCGGGAGAGGGCGACGAGGGGAGCCTACCTTGACTGGCAAGATGAACTCACTGACATGATTATCGATGTTCCTGTAGTTTTTGGGTTTACTTTTCTCTTCGTGAGTCTGCCCCCCCCCCCCCCCCCCCCCTCTGTCCCCCGAGAACACATGAGAGCACACAGGCGCACATTCCCCGAGGCGTAGAGGCTAACCCAACTTATCCCCAGTCTGCCTTTGGGTGGTGCAAATCCAGTGCATCTGCGGCATCATCATCAACCGAATCTCGCTGCTGATGAAGAACCAGCAGCGCATGGGGCAGCTCCGCTGGGCGGTGGCGGGCTTCCTGGGCATTATCAACATCAGCGTCTTTATCATCTGGATTCCGGCACGGCTGCAGATCTCGGCTGAGTGGATACATATCAACGAGATCTGGGACCGCATCGAGAAGGTGCTGTTCCTGATCGTCGACGCCGGCCTCAACCTCTACTTCATTCACCTCGTCCGCACTCGCCTCATCGCCAACGGCCTCACCAAGTACAACAGCCTGTTCCGCTTCAACCTGTTCATGGTCAGCGTCTCCATGAGTCTGGATGTAGGTTTGGGGCCCCCGTTCTCCCTGCCGCGCTGAGTCCTGCTGTCCACCCTCGCCGTCGGCCGGCGGCGGAAGGCGAGGCCGGATGAGCAAGTCGGGGTAGTGGTAGTGGCGTGTACAGGCTGACACAAACCTCGGAACAGATTATCCTCATCGGCAGCATGTCGATTCCCAACGGTCTCGTGTAAGTTGTTTCACCTCGCCGTGGCGCTTCGCTACGCTGGGTCCCCCCCCTTCTCGCCGCCCTGGGTTGGGTACTGACTGGGTCTTTTGGCGCTGCCGCAGCTACGTGCAGTTCCACCCGCTGGTCTACATGCTCAAACTGTACATCGAGATGGGCATCGCGGACCTGATTGTCAAGGTGGTGCGGGCGACCGACTCCAACATCACACCGTCGCCGTACTCGCACTCGCGTGGCGGCATAGGCGGCATGGACCCCGGCGCGCCGCACGGCGGCGGCGGCGGCGGCGGCAACGACACGGAGCTGCGCTCGCGGCCCAACCTATCCAACATGTTCGCGCCAGGGGCGTCGACGGGCGGCGCGCGCGGCATACTCGACAAGAATGCAACCGAGGCGGGCACCGAGACCATTGTGCAGTCCGAGGGCGGCAGCTACGGCCTCAAGAGCGGCCACGGCGCCGGCATCATGGTGCGGACCACGGTCAGCTCGCGTACCGTCGAGCCCAAGCGCGACTCGGACGATGGGAGTTCGCAGTCGTCGACGAGGGGGTTGCAGAAACACGCCGCGTGGGGCGACGGCGAGAGGGTGTGAGGATGGAGAGGAGGGGACGGGGGAGAAAGAAAGCCCGTAGGGCGTTCTAATAAAAAAAAAGGGGGGGGGGGGGGGGGGGGGGGGGGGGGGGGGGGGGGGGGGGGGGGGGGGGGGGGGGGGGGGGGGGGGGGGGGGGGGGGGGGGGGGGGGGGGGGGGGGGGGGGGGGGAAAGCGCATACAGGAGCGCGCGTGTACTCAGAATTTACTATGTCGACATCTCAGCCTTGTTCGGTCTCTTGGACTGTTTGCATGCCGCCTCGCCCACGCAACAAACCGCTCCGTTGCCGTTCTCTTCCCATTCTGCCCTTGCCGCCACGGGAAATCCCTCGCCCGAGTCGGTGGAGACTTAAAAGACGGGCGTTCCCTACCGAGGAGCCATCCAACGGCGCCTCCCGCCGGCATGTCCCACAGTGACACCTGGCTCGCACTGTAGAGAGAGGGCGAGAGAGAGAAAGTGAAAGAGAGAGCGCGAGAGAACGAGAGAGAAGGGGGGCGGGCCCTGGCCCATGGGGGTTTATTTCCCCTCGGAGGGCTTCTTCTCCTGCTCAGCGGCTGCCTCGGCGTTGGCCTCTGTCGTGGTAGCGTCAGCAGTCTTGTCCCGCTCTTCGGGGATGGAGGAAAGCCGAGGGCGGGGGGACGCGACAAGGGAGGCGGAGCGTGAAGAGAAGAAACGTACTCTGGTTGCGCTCCCAGTCCTTGGGCAGGCCCTTGAAGTGGCTGCGCAGCACCGTGGGCTTGGTGGGTTGCGTCGCCCGCTCGGCGGCGTTGGGGGCCGCCCCGCCGGGCTGCGGCTCCTCTTGGCCGGGCTGCGGGGCCGCCGCCTGCGTCTTGCTGTCGTTGTCCATGGAGGCGGAGGGGGGGGGGGGGGGGGAGGTGGTGGTGGTGGTAATGCTTGAGGGGGGGGATGGGCGGCGACGAGAAGGTGGTGTGAGGCGTGGGGGTGGTGGTGGTGATGATGAGGGCCGAGAAGCGGGTGGGGGAATAGGGGTCGGGGTTGACGCGCATGACGATGCCTGGGCGGACGGACCAGGGATTTTAGTGGTGCCGCGGGCGGGCGTGGAGGGACCCGCCAACGTGGAGGCGAGCGTTCGACGGGCGAGGGGGTCGCGCCTGCGCCCGCGCCGGTTCAACTGCCAGCATGCGCGCACGTTGAGCATCGACGGGCGCCTGCCGTGGATGCGTTGGCGGCCGGGTGGTTGCTGGGCGGGCAGGCGCGGCGGCGCGCGGGTGGGCAACGCGGGGTGACGTCATGGCGCGGGCAGGGTCTCTCGCTGGCGCATCCGGTCCTGGCGCCCGGCATTTGCAGGTGGGATTCTCGAGGGTGGTCCCCCAAGGGTTCCCTGCGCGGGCGTGCCGTTACCAACATGGACCCTGAGAGGGACCGGGCTGCCTCGCATCCTGCTGCAGCTGGGCATGGTGTGTATTAGGTCTAGCAGCGGCCAAAGCCGGCGTGGGCGGGCCAGGGAAAACAGAGTTGCCGATGCAAAACGCCGCGACTCCCGCCGCGCGCGCAACGGGCCGCCCTGGGCTCGCTCTCGTGGGTATATGAAAAAGCCTAAAAAGCACAAAGCGGGAAACAGACCCCCGAAAGACGCGCGAGCCAAGCCGCAGCCCCCCCGGCCGGGCTGGCTACAGCTGTGCGCGATGCCAGGGCAGGGGGGCTGACTCCCTTCCTCCCGCCCAGCAATGACGACAACAGCGCTGGGGGGGGATGTTGGATGACGGCGCCCCGCATCTTTTCCACCCCACGCGCGCACGAACCCCTCCCCCTCCCTTCCCCAGCCCCGTCGGGCAGAATACCTGCGGGAGCCCGTCGAGGCTCGATGGCCCCCCTCCCGCCTGATGTCATATGTCTTCGGACCCGCCCGGGTGCTGTTGTTCCCCTTGGGTGTGGGTGAGTGGTGGTGGTATGGCGGGTTAGGAAACAAAAAAGAAGGGCCGGCTGCCCGTCTGCCGACGCAGGGGTGCCGTGACGCCGTCGCCCAGTCGGTCGGGTCCGTCCGCCTGCCCGCGTTTACCGCCGCGCTGTGCGACAGCCAGCCCACTCCCTCCCCCTCCCTGGTGTCCCATGCATGTCCGTTGTGCGCTGTGGCCGTGCCACACCCCTGGCAGGCCGATGGGAGGGGGCGGATGCGTGCCGAGCAGAGCGCAGCAGATGGGTATTGTTCGTTAGACTTGATAAAGACAGGGCGTCGGCGGCAGGGGCGAGGCGGAGGTAGGAGAGCGCGGCGGCCGGCAAGGGGTGGCTCGGCACTCCGGGGGCGCCCGGGGACGGGCAAGGCCCTGGGCCCGCCGAGCACACACGGCGCAGGTGCGCCTCGGGGCGCGTGCCCCCTTCCTCGCTCAGCCCTTGACGCACCACGTGCGCTTGGCCAGCATGAAGCGGCGGCGGCCCTCCGAGGCGGACAGGAAGTTGACGCCGGGCGAGGGCATGCGCTTCTTGAAGGCCGGGGCCGGGGCGGCCGCGTCGCCGCCGCCCTGCTCCGCGGGGGCGCCGGCGTTGCCGTCGGCGGGGACGCCGTTGTCGACGGGCACCTGGAGGAAGCCCTTGCGGTCGGCCTCCTTGACAGCGTCGACGAAGATGCGGCCCATCATGCGGTAGCCCTCGTCGGTGGGGTGGGTGCCGTCGCCGCCGACCTCGTTGGCCGTGGGGCGGCCCGGCAGGCCGCTGCCGTCGTGCATCTCGGCCATGACGACGGGCTTGCCGGCCGCCTCGTACGCGTTCATGAGGTCCCAGAACTGCTCGTTCATGTCGAGGATGAGCGGCTCGCAGTTGGGCACCGTGTTGGTGACGAGCGTGCTCATGACCACAAAGGACCGCGGCGACGCCTCGAGCAGGTAGTCGACGAGGGCGCGCATGTCGCGGCCCGCCGTCTCGACCGCCGTCGTCTGCAGCGCGTTGTTGGTGCCGGCGTTGATGACGAACACGTTGGGCTGCAGCTTCGGCACCGCCTTGCGCGCGTACTCGTGCACCTTGGTGATGAGGATGCCGCCGTACGCCTCCACCTCGTTGTCCGCAAAGTCGCCGAGCCGCACCGAGCCCACCATGTTGACGGGCGCGCCCGCCGCCGCCAGCTCGTCGCGCAGCAGCTTGCGGAACCCGAACGTGCCCGCCGACTGCTCGCCCTTGGTGATGGACGCCCCCAGCGCCATGATGCGCAGCGCCGTGCCGTTGGCAATACTGCCCGGGTGCTCGTTGACGAACTGCTTCGCCTTGGGGGACTCTGCGGAAGGAGACGTCTTAGTTTCGCTACTTGCCTTGGGGGTCCCGGACGACGACGCCGTGTCGTTGCTGTCGCTGTCGCTGGTGCTGGTAATGGTGGTGGTAGTGGTAGAAGAGGGGGTGGGTTGCAATTGGGGGTTGACGGCAGGCGGTGCCGCCACGGCTTCGCTGTGGTGCAACTCACTGGATGATTCTGGCGAGGACCCGGAGGTGTTTGACGAGCGGCCGGTGAGAACGCCCGTGGCGCCGAGGGCTGTATGGCGGCGGCGTTAGCAACCCGCTGCATTCCACCGGCGGCGGAACCCGGAGCTGGTGGGTCGCATGGGATAGCGGCCCCCAGGGGATCACGTACCGATCAAGACAATGGCCACGATGATGAGCAGGCCGAGCCCGACCAAAAACTTCTTTGTGCGGAAGAACGAGCGCTTGGCGGCGCCCTGCTGTTGGCGGCCCTTTTCGGGGACCAGCTCGGTGGTGGACATGGTGGCGGTGGTGAGGCGGTCGTGGTGTGTTGCCCGTCGGTCCGCCTTGCGTCGAGTCGTTGGTCACGGCACCCTTCTCTTACACGCAGCGAGACGGGAAGGGGGGGGGGGGGGAGGGGCGGAGGTCGGCAATGGCGATGGCGATGGCGAGTGCCAGGAGAAGGAGAAAGGAGCAGACGGCGGGAGGGGGTAGGCAGAAATAGAGCAGGCGACGAAACGGGGCGCCCCCGGGTTCTATTTCCAACCGCGGGCTCTTGACCCCAGAGGCCCAGGCCCTTCCCACAACCGGGAAGCCAAACGAAGGAGATGCAGGCAGGCTGACGCCCAGCCGTCATCGCCTCGTCCCCATCCGTCCCTGGATTGATAGGTCCTGCGGCCGCGCGCCCCATCCGCCGCCCAGCAGCGGCAGCAAAAGACGTAACCAGGCCGCATCAGCTGGGCGCGCGCAGGGACCCCGATCCGGGGCAGGCGCTGGCCATGGCATCGCGTGCGATCTGGCGATCCCACGCCGGCTGGCCTGGGCTCTCTGCTGGGCCCGCTGGGCCCCGGCTGGAGTCCATGACGAACGGCCCGCCAAGACGCCCGGGGGAGCTGACGTACGACTAGGCCCGGCGCTAAACTGCGAAAGGGCCTGGATTGCCCGACCCTGGCCAGGGAGCGACGGGCCCTGCCAGGGCAGGCCTGCGAAGCCGTGGTGCCATACGTCGCCAGTGCCTGTCCTCGAGCCGGATAGCCGGTGTGGCGGGCAGGCTTTGGCTGCGCGCCCTGGGGGGGGGGGGTGCGCCCATGCCACCTGCCGCTGGCCCTGCCGATGCAGGTGGCCGGCCCTCCACGGACAAGGAGCCCCCCCCAGATGTGCTGCAAGCACGCGCGAACGCACACACGCCTACCCGCGACACGCCACCCGGCACGACGAGCACGCCGCCGGGACGAGCGAGGCAGCGTCGCTCGTTCTCGGCTGGGCGTGCCGGCCGATGCCAGCGCCCGGGCGACCTCGCAGCCCTGGGACGGGGCCGGGCGGCCCCCCGAGCATCGACCAGAGCCTAGAGCCCAGAGCCCCGAGCCCCAACGCCCCGTCCAACGTCGCGCCCCGTCCCAGCCCTGGCCGTGCAGCCAGGAACGCCACCAATTCTACACGCGAGATGAGGCACGCGTGGCGGTTGCACGAGCGAGAGCCGCACTTCCGCGTGCAGCGACGACGGGGGGAGCCATGCCGCAGGCCGACTAGGCATTTGTTGCGACAGCCGCCGCCGCGGACGCACGCGTCGCCCTGCCCCCTCTCGTGCTGATCGATGGGCGCCGCGCGTCTGCATGCAATGCCCAGGCGCGGAGCAGTCGCAGCAAGGTGCCGACGGGCACCCGGTGCTGCTCTACGAGGCGGGAACCTGTGTCATGCCATGCCACCTCTCCCAAATCTGCCGTCCCGGGAACTGCGTGTGCCCATACTAGTCAGTACGCGCGAACCACCCCTTTCGGCAAAGCACCGACCAAACTTTGTTCTCGCTTCTCCCAGCACGCTAGCTAGAGCCCAATGCAGCCCCCCCAGGCGATATCCACGCGAACAAGCGCAGGCGACGGGTCAGGGGACCCGTGGATCAAGAGGGTCTTTTCCGTCTGCCTGTAGGGCTTCCCATCCGACCGCGTTTGTGACCCTGTGGCCGAACCACCGGCGAATGCCCATTTTCACCGCGCTCCCCCACAAGCGGCTGAATAGTTCCTGTTTGCCAAGGCGGCGCGATGCCCTCAATCGCTGCTAGTTTGCCAACAAAGGGCCTTTTATCCAATCCTGCCGCCAGCAAGCGACCAAAGTCGTCCCATTCCCCGCCCCCCAATGTGCGCCCCTAGCTCATCGTACCACCGCCGTATTCAGCCCTCGGCCTCGGCCCCCGTATCTGGCATCGTCGCCCGACGCCCCGTGGCGCTGTTCTCTCCCGCACCGCACTGGCGGCGGTCGTGGCGACAGCGCTTCATCCGCCACCCCGTGCCGCAGGCCCTGCAAATGCCCCGCGCCACATCGCGCAACCAAGGCGCTCTCCTGGCTCGGCCACACGGGGCTCCGGCTTCTCGTGCGGCTGGCCGGCCGTAGCCACAGCCATGCTCGACGCACCTGCCTCGCCCCGGGTCGGCCTGGCAGCTGCCGCGGCGGCAGTTCGTACCGATGAGGCGGCACAACGCAAACGGCCTCGGCCCCCCGCTGAACGAGAAATGAGATCCATCATTAGCGAGCATACGAACGGAGTTTTGCCTTGTTGTCTTCCCCCATCCCGGAGGCGTCTTTTCTATTGTTTGTTTTTCCTGGGTAACCTGGCGCGCGGGGTCCGGCTTCTCAGCGCCCGCGCGCGCGTGAAGTTTGGGGGGGGGGGGGGGGGGGGGGGGGGGGGGGGGGGGGGGGGGGGGGGGGGGGGGGGGTCCCCAAAACAATTAGCTAGTATCTGTCTAGTCCACGTCTCTCCCGGAGAGGTGCTCTTTCTCTTGCTTGCTCGGACTGTGGAAGAATGGTGTCCTCGCTTTGCGCGCCCGGAGCGCGCGCGCTAAACCAGCCAGGTGCTGACTTGGTCATCTCGGACGACGCTCTCGGGCTTGGTGTTTCCAGCTCTCTGAACCCGCTGATTGATGGAACCGGGCGCCCGGGCTGGGGTGCTGAGTTGAGAAGCAGGGCCCTGGAGGCTGCACGCGGGGCTGGGGAAAACGGCCACGGCGACCCTGGCTGCAGGCTGAGAGCGCCTGTGGGCTGGCACGACAGCGCCTGCGTGGAAAGATAAAGGCTCCATTGAAGTGCACTATGACCTTGTGGTCTAGTCGCAGGTCCATCACGACTATAGGGCGGAAATGGGTTGGAATAACTTAGAAGATTATATATATGGGTATCATGTGTGAAATGCCCCGTCTTCCTAGACATCGCTGTTTCCTGGTAGGGTCACGTCCTCTTGTGTCCCCATGGGATCGAAATATGACCATTTGACGCCGAATCGCCGGGTACAAACCAATTTTGAACAAACCCTCATGCTATCTGCTCCTGCTCTTCAAATTAACCGTGCTATCGCCTGCCGAAATCCATCACAGTCTGCTAATTGATCAGAATAAGATTCCACCAGAACAGCTAATTTCTCTCAGCCCATGGGTATACTCACCTTGGTTGGTATGTGTTGATATATGGAAACATTGTTAAACGTTTGGGGTACCATCATCACGATGATTCTACTGTCGTTAACCTCCGTATTCCCCGTGTCGATATATTCCGTGTTCTCCGAATCGATGCCTCTGTCTTCTAGAGTCATCGCCCTTGTCTTCCGAGTCGTCGTCCCTATCCTCCGAGTCGTCGTCTCTGTCCTCAAAGTCGTTGTCTCTGTCCTCCAAGTCGTTGTCTCTGTCCCCCCAGTCGCCGTTCAATTCGGACAAGGCATCGGCGAACCTAGCGCGGAGGAAGCTGTGGTGGCATGACCACGAGTCAGCAATATCCCGGTTAGGGTACTGGGTCTTTGCGCCCTCATCTAGTCGATGGACGTGGGCCCGAATCATGCATTCGAAGGCGAACCCGTTCTCGAGCCGCGCCACCAGCTTCCAGGTCGGTGGTTCGACCGAAAGCGCACGTGACCGCCCGCCCCCGGGGTTGGTGTCCCAGTGGCTGCGCACGCTCCACGAGTCGTCGATGAGGAATATCTGAGCGCGATGACAGGTTAACCATTGTTTACTGAGAGACGGCCGTCAGAGAGAGGATACCGACCTGGGGGTACAGGAGTATGATACAATGATCGGATACTGCTTTTTTTATGCAAGTAGTGTTGGGCTCCTTCTCCGGCTGCTTGTTTGAGCCTGAATATCCGCTTCCAGCCGAGGGCCGACCCGTGATTGCTGGTGTGCCGCCAACGATGTCGTAGGACCCCACACTCGAGCCGTCCCGAATGAGTCCAAGCAGTGGGAGCCTCGTTGGTTTCACTGTCGACGCTCCTAAATGGCTGCGTCCAAAGCCTTCTGGGGTGCGAATAGACGAGGAGGGGTGCAGCGTACTGATGGTCCCATGCTGGGGCAAGTGCTCGGCCTTTTGCTTGGACACCGCCGGAGGCAACTTTGCGGCGTCGTCGATCAGCCGCCGCATGAAGTGCAAGGCCTGTTCGGCATTGAGACTGTGTGAAGGCTTGTCCGCTAGCAGGTATGTGCAGATCCTGTCCCAGAGAGTGGTGTTATAGACGACACTTCTCCATTTGGCCCTCTGGGAGGTCTCCGCGTTGTGAAAGGCGGTACTGTTAGCTGGGATTCTTGCGTGCTCGTTCGTGATTTCTGCCCGCCGGTCGGTGATGAATTGCCTTCGTCCTCTTTCGCCACCAACGGTCCACAAGAGAGCTTCGAGGAGCACACAGCCCAAGGACCAGATATCCGAAGCTTGAGTGTCTGCTGTGTACAGGTTATGGAGTGGGGGGTCGCTTCCCATCAGCTCTGGCGCGCCGTAGACTCGTGGTATCTGAGTGTGATGAAGGTCTCGTTCGTTCGTCATTATCTTCGCGTTGTTTGAATCCAAGATGCCGAGTAACTGAAACCCGTTCTGGGAATATTCTGTCCGGTTCCAGGTGAGCAAGATATTTTCCGGCTCAATATTTCCGTGGACGCTGTGGTACTCGGTAATGGGCGGATGGCAATGTAAAATGAGACTTGCACACGCTGACAAGGCGGCCATCGACGTTTCCACCCACACTACGCGAGGGATGGGATTGTTGTTCTCCTGGAAGTATTGGGGAAGACTGCCGTTGTCGGCGTATTCGAAGAGGCTCACGGGCCTGCGGCACTGGACGAAAGAGCCCAAGTACGCCGATAGGTTCTCTGACTGTACGCTGGTGCAGGTCTCCCGTTCATTTGGGAATGAATATTCGTGCTCCTCTGGTGGATATATCCTCGCAAGGATCAAGCTCTGATCTGCTTGTCAGTGCTTTCTTCGGGTGAAGGGCCGGGTAGTGGGGTCTGGGTACACACATTGGGGGGCGTCAGTCCACAGAAATCTAGATAACTGAGCAAAACGAGCTCAACGTCGTTTTCCTCATTCGCAGCAGGCGTCATCCTTCTTTCAAACTTCAGGGGAAGAACCTCGAACTCTGCAAGTCCTGTCTGTCGCACCGTCCGCGGGAGCTCGCTGCCGACAGTCTCCCCCAGGGAATACGGGGTGAACAGAAACTGGGACGCGTAGAAGCTCCTCCCGTCGGCGTTGGAGCTCCAAGAACCAGCCAAAACACCTTCCAGTTGGCCCTCATCGCGGAACGGGAGGTTGGCGTCATCAAAACCCTGTTTTGAAAACGAGCCCAGGTGGTGTATGCGAGACTGGCCCGGCGTGTCTGATATGTAGGCCAGGGTTGTGAAGATGCGCAGGAATTTCGTCTGGATTTCCTCGGCTGACCAAACCTCGGTGTGTTGGTGATGACGCATACTTTCTTGCAGGAGCATCTCTAGACGCTCGGTGGTCCAGTACTCATTGAGACGATGGAGCGGTATGTAGGGAGAGTCCTTGGGTCCATCTTCGCTGAACCGTGTCCCGCAATGATTCTTCAGCTCCTCGGCAGCCCAATCCTGAAACGCACGGTGCTCTTTCCAGGCGTCGACCCCTTGATATGACTTGGGCTTAGGGGACGGAACTTCCTCTGCCAAATTAACGTTCCTGTTGCTCTGTGGTGGACCGGGTAACGAGTGACCCACGGAACTGCATGAGCGGGGGACAGTGGGATCCGGCCGTGACCGAGGCCTACCGGGAATTGATGTTGGGGCTGCCGCAGGTGTAGCTGCGAGGGAGGTGATGGCGGCGATATCCTGAGCACTAGGCAAGGAAGCATGACTTGCTTGGAGTTCTTCGCTGATTTCTTCAAGTATCTCGTTCATTGGCACAACATGTGCTTCTCCAAAGATATCAATCGCAACCACATGGCCGTACACTGAGCCATTCTGTGGATCGACGACCCAGGAGCCAGAGTCCCCGAACTTCAAATCTGTACTCCATTAGAATTCAAGCAGTTGCGAAAGGGAACGATGGGCACAATGAGGTTCACATACCAGAGCCAGGTGCAGGTGCAAACTCCAGGGTATCGACAAACTGTCTACCAGGAGCGACGAGGATAGATGAGCTACTGCATCTCAAGGTACCAGCTTGAACTCCTCGACGGGTAAGCACCACTACGTCGATCTTTGGGCGTGTCAGAAATACTCCCTTGTCTGCAGCCCCAGTCAATGGCAAGTTGCCGAACTTGCCATTCCAGGCTGGCAGGGGCACTGACGCCGCTGAAAAGCTGTTCGGGAGAAGATCGTGGCCATTCAATTCAATCAGAGCCCAGTCTCGGCTGGACATGGTCGATGATGGCGTGAAAGAGTTGCGGCTCATGGTACCGATTTGACGCGACTGATGGGGCGCGATGGCTAATGCGGATCTGGCCACTTGAGGCGCCCGGCTCGGTAATTTCCAGTAGCCGCCACTGTCGATATCCTGGCAGTCTTCTGAATCATCCGAGTCCTCGTCTGTTTCGCTCTCTGTGTCGTCCTCTGATTCCGAGGCGAGTGATGAACAGTCAAGAGGTTTAGGAGGTGCAAGGTCTTCGAGGCAGTGGCCAGCTGTTAATCCGTAAAGTACCACGCCCGATGGTTTGGTTACTTTGACCAGTCCGCCGAAAGTAACACTTCTTGTGCTCTCGTCACCTCTCAGTTCAATGTCCGTTCCACACAGGGTATGCCGTGGTTCGTCTCTCAGGAAAACCAAGTTCGAGCCCGTCGCCGATCGTGGCTCAACGTTGTCTGTGTGGTTCATCAATTTTTCGAGAGAGGTGCCGACAACCATTACCAGGAAGTCTTGACCAAGCTCCTCCTTCACATGGCTTTGTCTGAAGAACCTCCTGACCTTCCGGGCCACGTTCTTCTCGCATTGGATGATGATGTGTAGGCGAGCACAGGACTCGTCGAGTCCCATGTACCTGAGCTTCCATAACGCGCTCTCCCTCTTCCCATTCCGCTTGGTGATAGCTTTCAGCACTTTCTCTTGGTATAGCAACTTGATTTCGGCGAACCGTATGCTCAGGTCTTCCGGGACGGCCATGTTGCTAAAAACCAGGAGGTCGGGCGACCAGAAAGCTGAGATGACCGAAGCCAGAGATTGGTACCCAGAATCGCTACCACGCCGACGAAGCGCCGACGAGCTTCCGTTTTGTGAGATGTACTCGTTGATGTCTGCCATCGGGACCGTATCGCAGACTGGTGGACGCGTCGTCAGCAAAAAAGCCCCATCTGACTATTGGCAATAGATGGAGTTCGAAATGAGTGCTCACGGCCGCAAGGAAAGCTCGAGGGGGGGGGGGGGGGGGGGGGTTCCCTCAAAGCCAGTGCTGCCAACTGAACACACGACGACTGGGGTCAAAAACGGAGAAATACAATACCTACAAGAAGATCTCGAGTCTCGAGCGAACAATGGGCTGCTACACGACGAGCCCAACCAAACTGCAATGTCAACCGTGGGAAAGAACGGCGGCACGCTGGAAAGCACCGGGAGTTGGGAATTTAGACGGAACGAGGGGGCGGGTGGGATTCGCAGGTTTCTGGCTCCCTCCGTGTCAGCCGCTGCGTGACGTGGCAGTGGCAGTGCCGTCGCAACGTGGGGTGACGTAGTGCCTCGGCAGTATATTGCGCAGCAGCCTGGTACGGGCATCCAATTGACTTGAGGTGTTCAGCGCCTGCTCTAGTGCTTGATATGACCTATATAGTCCCCGGGTGCTGTATTGGTCGGGGCTCACTAGCGACGCGCTCACCCATGATCTTCCGACTGTTTACAGTTGCGCAGTGATGACGCAGCATTGGCCGATAGAAGCAACCTCGGATGAAATCCTCGCACGGCTATGCAGCTGCTTATGGTCTTGGGCACCCTGTACAGAATGCCCAGAAAAGATATGCAACAACATGGCATGTCCATATCGGAGGTTCTCTCGACTTAAGCGCTACTTCCAGTTCTACACTGTCGCGATATCGCACTACACCAATTGCTCTTCCCCGGCCATTCGCGTCTTCAAGCAGCATGGTGATGTTTTCGAGGCCCTCTCAAGACTGCGGAACAATGCAGAGATCACTCGTTCCGAGTTTGAAGGATTTCTGGCGCGCAGCGGCGCTGATCCCAACGACTTACAGGCCGCCGTCACAGTCGCTGTACAAGTTTTAATGATGCTAGATAGCTCTGGCGCGCACAACACTTTGAACAGAATCGAACACGGCTTGTTTCGAATGCCATGGAGAGGCCATATCCCGTTCAGTCAATATCTCCAAGACAGCTTCCCGATCCAGAGCCATTCCGAACTGAGTAGCCCGGACAGCACCCTTCTGATTGACTTGAAGTCCGACCTTCGCGCTACCGAATTGGCCAGTCGTATAGGCCTGAAGTTCCAGCGAACGCACAACGTGCACAACCACTTGCGCTTCAACCCTCAGCGGAACGAACTGGAGATCTTCCACTTCACGGCTTTCCTCAAAGAGCACCTCAGAGTGACGAAGGATGTCCAAGGCGCATCAAACCCCTCCCGTTCCGTTGCACTGTAAGAACCAAGCGATACGATCATTTACTGCAAGTTACTAACGTAGCAGTGGTGCATTACCTCGCCAGCTCACACTCGAGATCTTTGGCTCAATTCGGATGCTCTTTCCCTTGAATGAGAAGAGGTCGAGGCAGCTTCTGAAGAAGCTCGTGACCTTCTCCGATTTCGATCCGGACATGCTGAACTCGGATTTCCTCTCATTCTGTCACGAGCATGAAAAGAATATCGGCTACGTTCACTTGGCCGATCGACTGAGAATACTTCACCAAGAAGTCCAGAATCCGCGGCCCAGAGGATGGTTTCAAAAGGAGGTGGGGAGAAGGAGCGGATCAAGGCATATGATGATGGCAACGCTCGTTGGGGTTGTTATTGCGGTATTTCTGGGCATAGTCGCGCTTGGGGTGAGTTCGTATCAAACCTGGATTGCTTATCAGGCATGGCAGCACCCAGTCGCCCCGCCCGAGCGCTGAGATGCAGCGTGGACACAAGCGGCAAAAAACGAGAAGCACCGGCGCATCCATCCATACCTTCAGAAATAGACACTGCCAATCGGTATAGCAGCAGTATTGGCCTTGGCTGAACGAGCTGGGCACAGACATGGAAAGCGGTGATAACCTGGGAGTACTTGAACGGTCGTGTTTGTCGATGTCGGTACTTACACAGGGCCAGGGGCTGATGCCTGGCCTAGAGTGGCAGCACTCGCTTGTTTTCCGTTGGAAACCCCAACCGAGGGCAGTGCTAACGCCTGACGACGGATACAATGATGCTCATGTACCCTTCACCTTGTTTTCTGGGTCTGGTACGGATTGATGGCCGTTTTTCCATGGTCAGGCGTGAGGCAGAACTAGGTCAATTGAAGAGAAGGTCGGTGGACACGTAGCTGCTGCAGATCGCGCTGAATCGGGAGAGTAAGGCACACTGGGGGAGTAAGGCACACTGGGAGAGTAAGGCACACTGGGAGACTAAGGCACACTGGGAGACTAAGGCACACTGGGAGAGGCGCATTCGCCATGAGGATTTCTGCAGCCGCTGTAGGATACAATACGTTTTACGCACGGTAGGGGCTTGGAGAGCCTTGCGTGGCGGCACCCCCTCATTTCGCAACCGCTGACGGGCTGGATTCGGCATCGCTTTATTGGTGGCGCCAGAGCCAAGAGCGACCGAAAATGCGCGCCTGGCCTCTTGTTGGCGCCAAAGCAAATCCGGCCGGATTGGTATCGCGCCGGGAAGCAATTCTGGGGTGATCATCTCTACGCTTTCCGGGCGAGGCGGTGCCGCGGCCACAGCCGGGCTGTTCTCGCACAAGACCGCTTTCCTCACGTACGAGGGCGATGTTGGGGAGGAGCGTGTCGAGGTGGATGCGGACGTGCGCGGCGGCTTGGGGCTGGTCGTCGACCTCGACGAGCACTCCGTCGGGATCGGCGAGGAGGGAGAGGGAGCGGCGTTTGGTCCTGGCACAAGCCTGGAAGAGGTTATGTGGGGTACTTCCATTCTCGTGCCCTCAATTCGAATGACGTTTCGTAAGAGCGGCCCGAACCGTGGAAGCTAAGATTTCGGACGGTGGGGTTGTAGATCTTAGATCAGGTTTAGAGGGATGCCCAAGATTTGTATTTACGGATCCATTTGTACGGTTGTAGAGGGCCCATGGTAGTGGCTCCGATCTTCCAAGTTTTAGTCTTTCGCCTGGTCAGCATCCATCTCACCAAGGCGCTGACTGATCTTAGACAACGCCACAACGCCGGCCGGCATCAGCGTACCTAAGCGTGTAATCTAAGTACCTACGCCAGTATGTACCTTATCCCAGCAGGCCCGGGTAACGCGAGTTTTAGCGCTACCTTTGGATGCTTCAATTATTCAGACAAATATGAAGCTCCAAAAATACATGGAAGTCTCTGCTACTGTAACGCTGCCCGCTTATTCGTCTGATTATAGTGACCGCTAAACCTCGCATTACCCGGGCCTCTTGGGATCCAGCCCGCCCAAGTCCACAGATCAGGCCTCCCGAAAATATCCCACCTAGCGGACAACAGCACGCAGCAGAGCGCCCGAGCTGCCAGGATACCTGTTGACGCCCAGCCGGCGCCCATTTCGTTTGAGTGCACGATCATCTCGAGGTCAGTCGTTAGCAGCATGCGAACGTAACAATTCAAACGATTGCGTAATGGGAGAATACAACAAGGCAAGACGTATGGATGTTGCTCGGATCCGGGGAAATGGTGCCTGTGCCTCACGAGACACCGCGTTTCTAGCTCTCCATTACCCGCTGTAGTGGCTGGGGAGCACTCACTGATTGGGTAGACCTCGGGCCTGTAGCACGAGCCTCGGTCACTGGGCACGGGACGGAGCTGCCAAAAATGTACCCCCGTAACCAGGCCCGTTTACCGGTTAGCGCCCCGGCAAGTGGGCGGTGCTACTGGGCCTGGGGCACCTAGGACTTGTGCCCCCATACCCAGCAGCACTGGACATGATTGAGCAATCGCTGGCAGGGTTCCTAACAGCCCCGATTCAGCAGACCCAGCAGCTCCAATGGGTGTGGACTTTTCCCCTTCACTGCTTGCTCCAGGTAGACGTGATGACTGGCTTGGAGCGGGAACGCTGCTCACCAAGTCCGAGTTGTTCGATACAGTTCGTCGGCCACAGTTCTCGAGCAATGGCGAAAATGCCCACCGATGTTGAAAACAGTCTATTCCGCTCAAGGGTATCCTGGGTATCGAGCGCCTAATCCGTCTAAATATGAACATGGAATTACATGGGTTTGTCCGCTTGGATGCTCCTTCGCTGGATGCGAGCCACTGCATCATCGCTGTCCTACTCATCATCGCTGTCCGGCCCCGTCGCGTCATCGCGCTCGCTCAGGGCCCCGATCAGCATGGGACGGACGGGGCCGTCCCAGCGGCGCCGGTCAATGATGTCCCATCCCACAATCTCCTTCATCTTGTCGTCGAGGTAGCGCAGGCGCGCCCTGCCGGCGGCGTCGCAGCCGAAGCGGATAAATTGGAGCGACAGATAGGAGCGGTTCTTCCGGGCCTTCTGCAGCCGCTGTACCACCGTCTTCACCGACTCGTCAACGCCGAACATGGCCGGAGGCTCCTGGGCGGCCGCGATGTTGCTGCGGCCACCGCTCCAGACGCCGTTGGTCAGGATGTAGACGTTGATGCCTGCCTTCGGGGTGCTCCTGGTGGCCCTGTTCACCATCTGCCTTAGACCCAAACCCTTTTCCTGGCTGGGGACAAGACTGTCCATCAGAACATTCAGCGCCGTCTCCATTAAGCAATCACCTTCTGGCGGCCTGTGTGATGCTATGATGCGCAACAAGTCGGCCACGCGCTTGCCCTTGTAGGGGGTCCTCGGCTTTGAGGTAAAGCGCAGTTCCATGCCGTCAGGGTCGACCGACTTCACCACCGAGGCAAGCCCTGCCACCGTATCACTGACCGATTTGGCGAATGGCGTCATGCTGACGGAATCATCAATGAGGAACACCTATACCAAAGTTAGCCAGGTCGCCCACTTTTCCCCATCGTGTGACTGCAATACACACCTGGTCTCGGTCCGCCAGGAGGTCTGGGATGTTATGGAGATCTTGGGGCAGGCCGCTTGGACTATCTTTCTTGTCCTTCCTGCGTTTAACAAGAGATTGAATAGTAGTGAGGTGGGGATCGGACTTTTGCATGGGTATTGGACCCTCAGTCGTTGATGGCGGCCGAGGAGAAGGTTTGTTTGGGACATGAATTGTCAGACTGCCCCGACTGGCTGAGGTCTCGCTCGGTTCCCCCGGGCTCGTGGAGAAGTATGGCTCTGGATAATCGCTCATTGCTGAATGCCCAAGGGAGGGCTCTCTGCTGTTCGAAAACGACCGGGTCGATCGATGGGTGTCTGGAGTGTGTTTCTTGGTACCCATTACCGTACAGCTACGGGTACGTGGGATATCATGGGATACGGCGGTCCAAGGATGACCTGCACAATAGGTAGAGGTGCATGAGTTCTCCGTGCCTACTGGGCCAAGAAAGGATCCACGTGTTGGATCAGTGCTTGGGTCGTCGCCGTCGCTAGGGGCGAAAGGCGCCGCGGACCGGCGGTCCGCTGGTTCCAGATGGCGTGGTGTTGAAGAGGCACCAAGGTTTCCCGGGTGATTATCTTTTGGGGCGAAAGCGGTACCCTCTGTTGCCTTTCCTTGAGCGTGTTCGATCTCTTGCAGCAAGAAGTGGCCAGCCTGGCCTGCGGTGAGGCGGCGGTCTCCCTGGTCTAGCAAAAACTTATCACACACCCATCTGCAAAGACGCAGTGTGACATTGTCGTATACCCGGAGTCTTGGTCGTAATACCTCAGGTATGTTCTCGACGGCAGCAAGAATCTTACGCCCGTCGTGGAAGGTGCCGTGGCAAGCACGTGCTGAGTTGGTCGCTGTCTCGGCGTTTCGGTTGTCACGGAACTCCTTTCGTCCCCGTTCTCCGCAGACACTCCAGACCGCTGTTTCGAGCAACACGCACCCCATAGACCACATGTCGACTGTCGTATTAACGCCTGGATTCAACCCCTCTTGGCCGAGATTCCAGTACATCAGCTCCGGGGCTCTGTAAGATGGCGGGCCTTTGCTGTCGGGCACAGTGCCATCTTTGGCTCTGCTGCTCAACATCAGGCGACTCAGACCAAAGTCGCCGATCTTGAAAGAAAATTTTCCCTTGGGATCGCTGTCGTCGGAGAAGACGAAGATGTTTGAAGGCTGCAAGTCTTGATGGACGCCAACGAGGTCGCCCGGCCTATTCCCAGCCAGGTTGTGGAGTGCCGCCAGACCATTGAAAAGGCTCGCCAGGCCCTTCCAAAGGTACATCGTCTCCTCCAAAGTGTAGGGCGGCTTGTCCTCTTCGAACAGTTCGAGCAGGCTGCCGTGATTCGCATATTCGATCAGAATGACCCCTCGGCCGCTTTGAACAAAAGAGCCATAGTAGTCCAAGACATGGCTCGGCTGTTCAGCGTTAAGTGCCTGGGCCAGTGCAAAGTAGGTAGAACGCTCGGTGCGAAAGTCGTAATCGCGTTCGTCCTCCGGGAAAATCTTAGCGACAACGAGCTGCTGTCATCGGGACTTCGTCAGTGGGCAGTCCTGCCACTTGCTCGACTGCGGGAGACAACAAATGAAACATGGGTTACGCACATTCTTTGTGGTCAGCCCGCTTGATAGAGCAAGCTCAAATAGGCACAGCTGAGCCGCAGGGGCACCATCCAGGCTGTTGCTGAGTTTGCGTTTGAACACCATAGGAAGAACGGCCCTGTCGTTGAGGAGTCTGTTGTGTAGCTTCATGGTGTGCCTGCCATCACCCGCGCGGCTCGCTAGTGGGACTGGGCTGAACAAGAACTGGTGTTCATAGAAATCTTCCATGGCATGGGGCACGTTAGGGTCGGGGTGAATCAGCCCGCCGAGCTGGCCCTTGGAGTCGAACGGGAAATGGAGATCATCTTGCTGTGTTTGGACGAAAGAATCCAAGTAGCCAATACAGGACCTGCTAGCAGACGATATGAACACAAAAGTGGCAAAGATGCGTAAGTAGTCGTGGACAATGGTGTGAGGAGTGGCAGAGGCCAAGTGATTATGCCCGCTGTTGTCCGTTAGAAACAGGCGCACACGATCCTCGTCCCAGTACTCCTCCAATCTCTTAAAGGGGATGTAGTGGCCATCTTCGGGCCCGTCTCTGCCTATTCGCATCCCTTTTTGTTTGGTTTCAAGCACCCAACGCTTGTAATCAGTGAAGTCGGCCGGTTTCGCCATCGCGGGCCACAATGGGGGCTGACGCAGGGGTGGGGGAGCTGGGAAGCCACGACCCGGTAGGTGCAAGCGGCGAGTGGCGAGCAGAGGCAGCGGCGATGGCGAAAGGCAACTCAGCCTTGGGATGGTGCAGGCAGGCAGCTTTTCGATGTGGGCGACGCCGGGGAATAGTGCAGTGGTGTGCGAAGTGTGCGCCGAAGCACCGGGAGAGTCGGGATGCCGGACTGCTGGAAAGCCGCCACTATACACGATTTGCGGTCGCTCGGGCAAGGAAGAGGCGTTCTGTATCGCTCGCTACCGATGGTTGTCCGATGGAAGGGACTTGTCATGGAGGGGGGAAGAACGTGACTTGCGGCGCATTCACGCCTTTAAACGATCACGGAAGCGGAGGGCCCGTCTTGAGCAGGATGGTGCGTTCGTAAATGGTGGGAAGGCACCAGATGTATGTACTTGCTTACGTTCAACCTGTCCATCGTCCAGTGCCAGGCAGGGAGGTTCGACACAGCCAGCTGCTGCAGAGGGGAGGCACGACTGGTCAGGAGATGCCGAGCCGCTCAGCCTAGGCAGAGGCAGTGGTGGAGGGGCGCCAATGGGCATCGGCAGGCCGTAGAGGCTGCAGCCACTGGGCCGTTCCCCTCCCATTCCAGCTCAGGTCTTCCCATTTCACCGCGAGGCTTACCTCGGGGTGTTCCTCACAGCACGGGGTGCCCAGGCGTTCACCGCCCGGGGGGGTCCACTGCGACTCGTTCCCGGTCTTCCGCCGGCGCGACAGGTGCATGCACGATGGCGCGCTTGATGCAGCGGCGATGACGATGCGCGCGCGCGCGCAGCCCTGCGTTGTGCCTGCCCGCGAGCGACGACGAAAGGAGGCCGCCGCCGGAGAGGCAGACAGCCCAAGCGTCAGGTGACGACGACCCAAGGGCTGCGAGTAACTGTCGGCCGAGGGAGCCTGGTGGAAAGCGCCCGCGCAAAGACGGCGGAGCGATGTGACGTTGGCCTGTCGGTGGCGTCTCCCGGCCGGGGTCGAGATAGATGGATGAAGAGCATGCGCCGCGGGGAGGTTAACGCGTTGGGGAAAGCGGCGGCAATTATCGGCCCAATGGAGGAGGCGGGGTGCGATACATGCACTGCACGGCGCCCTGCGACCCGCCTAGGGGCCTCCTCTTATCATCCAGCACGCGCCTTCGGCCAGTCTCTTGATCAAGAGGGCGGTCACGGTTGCGAGGTTGATTTCGCGAAAAAGGCACTGGAGAGCTAGCTTGTGATTGAACCTGGCGTTCGGGCAACTGTGAAATGGCCGATCGTTGAAAGATGTCCCAGTCTGCCTGTTCCGACTCCTGATTGTCGGCGCAGTCATCCCAGCCAGCGCCACCCTTCGCTTCGCCTCTAGCATTGAATCCTACGGCCCCAGCACTGCCCGTTGTCCCGCGCCCCCGCGAGAGCCTTGCCTGTGTTGTATCTTCTCCGGCTCCTCGGTGAGTTGCTGTGCTTCCAAGTCCACGGCGCCCTGTGCCCGCTGTTTCCTTGCCTGCTCCTTGTGCTTGGTCCAGAGGTAGAACAGATACCAGACCAAGATGACGCAGGCCATCATGGGGAAGCAGATTTTGGCGAACAGGTTGAAGTACTGCTGTCTCCACGAGGGGAAGGGCTGTTCCGGCGTGTTCTGGTTCCACTGGAACAGGCCGCTCCCGAACAGCTTCTGCAGGCTCGTCAGAATCCATGCCACAGCCTCGCCGCCAAGCCAATATCTTACAGCGACAAATGTCCCGGGCAGGAAGACGAGCGTGACCAGCGTGACGATGTGCATCGAGGCCGTCTCCCGCTCCGTCCTCTCGGCGATCTGCCCCATTTCCTGCGTCATGCGCGCCGCGTTCTCCGCCAGCTCGTGGGCGTTCACCTGGAACAGCTTGCTGACTTCCATGTTTTTGAACTGGAGGACCGTGTCGAACAGCTTTTTGCCGTCGTCGAGCATGCCCAACAGCGTGATGATGCGGCTTTGTTCCGACTCGAGGCTGCGCACGTACGTCTGCACCTGGGTCCCGAACTCATCCGAGTCTCGCTTACAGGCGCTCCGCAGCGCCGCGGGAAACTCGTCGCTCTCCATCAGGCGCGCGTAATGCTCGGCCACGGCGCCCATAACCTCGGCATTGATCTTCATAATCAGGGCTGCCTCTTGAAGCTGCGTGCCGATGGCCCCCAGCCGCTGGATATTCTTCACGGGGAACTCTTTCAGCACCTGTAATTGCTTGGGGGGCGACTGCAGAGCCGGCTGCAGAGCCGGTCCCACCAGCGATGGCGTTGTCTTCGTGCTCAGCGCCGTGAGCACCCGCTCGGGCGGTCCGAAGGACTTGGCACCGGTGGACTGCCGGGACAAGGAGACGCCCCATGACGTTGTGTTCTTTCGCCTTGGGAAAGTGGGTGCCTTGGTAATAGTGGTGGGAGACCGAGGCCAGAGCACTTCGAAGTTGAGCTCGGTAATCTTTTCCATTTCCGAGAGAGGTGCATGACGGGCTCCCTGGAGGATTTCCGTTATGTCCCTTTCCAACTGGGCGAGGAAAGCGCGCCAGTTTTCGCAGCACCAGTCAAAGACAACAAGGTGAGTGGCAAAGGTCCGCGCAAGGACCGAGGACTCCCCCTTTCCGTTATCGCTTTCTTGTTCTTCGTGTGCCGTTTCCAATTCTTGGATGCGGTCGCGCATGAGTTCGTTGGCCTTGACGTTTATCCAAAATGCTCGGTGTTTATCGATGTCGAAAGAGTGGTATACGGCCGTTTGTCGAAAGGGCCACGTGCCGTCCTTTGAATCCGACTTTTCGACCGACCACAAATTGTAGCAATGCCGGATCTGTCTACCCGAGCGGCCAAGGACTGGTATTTCATATCGCTTCGCAGCCTTCTCGCTGAGAAAGTCCTCGTGGTGGAATGCCGTGTAGTGCGCCTCTGATGGCTGTGGACCGAAGCCAAAGATCAGGTCCAAGAATCGGGGCATTACTTGGTGGAAGGACAGCAGAAGCAGGAAGACGTCCTTCGTGCAGTCCAGAGGGGATTGGGAGTGTTCCGCCTGGATGAAACTGGGCCGTGTTAGTGATGAATACGACTGTCTAGAGTTGGATGAGTTATGGGCCGGCATTCGCACTTACACATGCCGGCAGCGGGGGTCCTTTCGGTTAACCCAGAGACGTTCGTCAAGACCTTGCAAGCTCTCGCACCGCCACGAACGAAAGGGGCAACCATCGTAAGCTTCGAATACATCAAAATGCCGGTCTGAACTCTTTTCGAACAGAACGGCACTCTGCGCGTTCAACCGATTTTGCAATGCCTTTATGGTGTAACGTAGGAGACCCGACCGGGTGCCGTTGGCGGGGTACTGGTCAGCATCCTGACAGACTTCTTTCAAGTGAAGGAACTCGTCAAGCCGAGCCATGGGTTCCGCAATTGTGGAGCCAAGGGAAAAGATCGGGTGCTGCTTTTGCTGTCTCTGGGGATGTTTAGCGCCGAAGATGAATGATGTTGAGCAGGTATTTAAGCAATGTAATGACAATCCCAGCCTCGCTTCCGAAACGCCTGACACTTCGCCTTGAGGAGGGGTGAGTGCCAATGGGATTGCAACGATTGTACGCTGAGAAGCCTATGTCTTTTCCTTTGGAGTCCCAAACGAGCCCCGGGGTCCGAACCGAAGCCAATAATAGCGTCAACCGTTACCTACGGCAATCCCACGGGATCAACCCACTGGCTTAGGGGGTATCCACAGGGGCGGGCAGTGTTGCCCGTTTCATCCCGCCTGATGTACAACGAGACGCGCCCTAGCCACAGGGGGGGCAGCAGCTGCGCAAGCCTCAAAAGCCACCTCGGGTGATAGGTACTTTATGGGAACGAAGATATTGACGTGGATATGAGTAAGTAGGCATAAGACAAATCGCCATCCGGTATCCAAGTATCCGAATAAGCAGGAGGGGATGCAGTTGATTCCGAGGCCATTAATTGGCCCCCAAATGAGAGAGCGACGCCCAACTATTGTGCCCAACCATCAGAACCCCCAGTGCCCCGAGTTTCGCCCCGTAGCCTGCCGATTGCACCACGGCACGGCTCTGCCCCGCCACCGCCCACGACACCGTGGCCCAGTCGCCCCGGTCGCTTCCTTAGCTTCGGGCTCTCCTTTGGCGTAGCGTGTTGTAGATGGTATCTAGCTCGCTCTGTGGTACGGCACCGGGGCGCGTCAGCATGAGCATAGCCAAAAGAGGCGCTTCTTGGTTCACCTGCCTGTTCCAGTTTTCGTGGCAGGTACACTGCCCACTGGCCCCCGCCCCCGGTCTGTAGAAATGGGGAAACCAGTCAGTCAGGCCCGGGGAGGGAAGATGCCGGACGAGCGAGTATGCCTTGCGGGTGTGCCTACGCTACGCCCGCCACGTGCGTACGCGCGCGCGCGGGCTGACGCAACGTACCGTGATCGAGATGGTCTCGCCCGGGAACATGGTCTGGAGGTGCTTCTGGAGGGGCTCCCCCGCCAGGCGGTACGAGCTGATGTAGTTAAGCTGCTGTTCACTCATCCTTCGGGAAAAGCCAGCGCGCGGCGGGTGTTTGCATCGCAAGCAGCAGGGCTGGGCCGAGTCGAGCGCGGGCGGGGTCCGGCGCGGTGGGTTTTATATTCGGGGCGGCCGCCTTCGTCTGCGGTCCCCTGGCGCGCCAGGAGGCGGCAGTCGCGACGGCCGCATCGCAAGTCGCTGGGGGGTCGGCGAGACCCCCAATGCTCAGCCGGGCGCCCTCGAGTTGAGCCTCATCGGTCGGGTTGCACCAGCCGCCCATTGGAGGCTGCGCTGACGTGTTCCGTGCCGCTCTGCCTCCCGGGCGAATCGAACGCACGCCCGCCCGCTGCACGCCCGCCTCGCCGTGCTGACACCCTGGCTCAGCCAGCCAACCGCCTTCTGAGTCGGCCGCAGCGGGCGCCTTGCCTGTCATGCCTTGTCCGGCTCCGGTAACGGTTCGCGATTCTGGTGTGCCCTTGACCCCTCTCCTCTGCGTCTCCACAAGTTGCCCTGCACATGTCACGAGGCGGAGTGCGCTTACATAGCTCAGCACGCTCGGTGAAGCCAAGCTGGGACGGCAGCGGGCCGCAATGCAGCGAAGTCTGTAAGGCTTGCCTTGGCCCTGATAACCAGGCATTCTTTCCCATGGCCCGATAGGGTTCTCGTCTCTCGTTCCGGTGGGGATTACGACCCAAGCTGTCGAGAAAGCGGCCGGTTGTAGTTTCACGAGGCGCTGGTCCAGCTGAGGCCCCTTTGTGCCAGCTGGCGGGGCTCTGTCCAACAGTGCCTCCATAGCCTGGCGACTTACCATCTACTGAAACCCAGTGACTACAAGAAGACTTTGGAGGAGTCTCTATTAAATGCGACACGTGCGGGTGAATGCTGGTGGCATATGTGCTTCTGCAAGATGTGATTCGAGCACTGGAGATCGGCAATGCTTCGCCGGGGTCTAGCTAGACCCAAGCTACGACGGACCCAACCTCGCCTTTGTTACCTTCGCCGCCTCCTCCATGTCTTTCAACGTTGCCGTGTCCGGCGGACCGCCGTCGACGCTGCCGCGATCCGCCCCTTCGGTGGTCAAGCGGCGGAAGGCCAGGGGCAACGGCGACGATTTCCAATTGGCCGAGACGGCGGGGGACAGGTCGAAGGCGGTGCGGCCGAGCCGGCGGCGGCGTAGGAGCCCGACGGCAGCGTCGTGTTCACGAAGCGGCTCTCCGAGTGGCGCGTCGTATTCGTGGTCGGGTCGAAGTAGGACTGCGGGACCGTTGCGTTAACGAAGCGGAGCTACGCGCCCACGCCCTCGTACCGGGCGCAGTAGCCGAACGTCGAGAAGGGCGGCCCGAAGGTGCAGTTGCCCGTCGGGCAGGCGAACGGCGTCTTACCGGCCTCGGCGCTGTTATAGATGCCCTAGTCGATGTAGCCGAGCAGGGGCGTGGCGGGCGGCTAGAGGCCGGCGCCCGTGTGCGGCGCCGCCTCGGTATAGCGGGTGCCACGCGGGAGGGTGGCGGCCTGGTCGGCGCCGCCGCCTAGGCGCACCTGCTTGCAGTCGTAGTGGCGGATGAGCTGCTACGTGAAGGGGTCGACGGCGAGCGTCAGCAGGACGAGGGCGGCGCACGCAGCCCCAGGGCCCGCGGCTAGCGCTGTCGAAGAGGGCGAAGTCGCGGAGCGGCCGCAGCTCCTGGAACCAGCGCCACTCAAGGTCGCTCACGCCCTCGGCCAGGATTATGGCGGCGCACGTCTTGAGCACCGTGCTCAGGATCGACACGGCCGTGCTGATGGACACGGCGAACGGCCACTCGGGCAGCGGCCGCCCGCCGTGCGCCGCCAGGATACCCACGATGGCGGCGAGCATGCCCACCATCAGCCCGCCGTGGGCCATCTCCACCTACCACTGGCCCTGGACGCCCGGACGCCGTCCTACTTGCGAGACGGACCGCCGGCCGCGTCTTGCGGCGGCACCGGCCGCATCTCGTATTCCGGACTGACTGCCGGCGCCGTCGGGCCGTACGCCGGCCCCGCCGGGCCATCCCGGCTGCCGAAAAGGTGCTTTGATGCGCCGTTGCCTATGACCTGCTTTGCTGAAGGAGAAGATGAACCCCGGAAGAAACCGAGCAAGTGGAAGGTCGAGCGAGCCCACGGGGGCTGCCTCTTTTGACTCCCTGCACGATAGTCACCAACCGGGCCTGTCAGCTGAAAAAGAAAAGGGGGCCTTAGTCCGGGGTTGCTACACGATAGCTGCTTTTTTCTGTAACAACTCACCACAGTTCCCCGCTAGGCCTTCTTTCAGAACTAGCGCCGAGTCAGATACAGGTACACACATTCCCTATCCCGACTGGACGTTTTGATGTGCCTGATGCTGCCGCCCTCCTCGAGCGATGTATCCACTGGCATTATGCACACGTTGGTATCGAGCTCCTCTGTTGTTGTGCATTGTAGCCAATGAGATTGCGTCCATTCGCACTCTCCTTTCCCGCAATATACCCAGTCCGACTGCCCGCTGCGAACTTATACGGCAGGACCGGAAGCTTGACCAAGTACGTTAAGGCCACCAACCCCCAAGGCAAATCACTTTGATAAGCCTTTATGCAGACACCCGTACGGCCTTCAACCTAGTATCGGTACTGAGTGCAGCAGAATGGGATTTGGCCCGTATCATACCTATAGATTCAGTGCTAGGTCTGTACACTGGTCTTCTTTTCGGAGTACGGCTTACATTGTGTTACAAGAGATTTCCTTCAGTAGGGGGCTGTCACCATAGACCCAGGGAGTAACGAGATCGGAGGGTGGCTGCTGTAAGAACTATTTTCAGCCTCGCTATGAACCACACCATCGGGGAAGTCGAGGGGGCTTAATTGTCTCCCCAGCTTCTAAGTGCCGTCGATGACTATGACTTCCAAAGAGGGAGGCTGTTAAGGGACGAAGCTGGGACAAGGTAGTCTCCTAGTCGTGTTTCTAGAGCTGTCATATCAGAAATCTCTCCTAAGTAGATACTCGGCTGCCGCAGCCGCGTCCGCCCCCGCCTCGGTTCAGATTGCGATGCGTATGTCCCTTCGTGTTGCTCGGGGAACAGTCCCCCGGCAAGCGCCGGCTGTAGGGCCTCGGTTCTCGGTGCTCTCGACGAGACGTTTGCTTGAGGTGGGCGCCATGGCCTACCACCCGATTGGGGGCCCGCGCCTCTGCTGCCGTTGCCCCGGCTCTCGGGCCGTGAATAGTTGGCGTCACCGAAGCGTCAAAGGCCGAATCCCTACTCCGGGTATGGGCAGGTCGGTACTCCAGGCAGTGCCTCGTGAACCCATTGCGCGTACTTCCTGTCCCCGAACGGCATTGGAACGTCGTGCCGCCGCCACAAGAAGTTCGGCGATCGGGATTAAATTAGGGTGACCCTCGAAAGCGACGTCCAGGGCCGTGCTTCCATCTCCCGATCGTGCGTTTACGTCGACCCCCTTATCGATGAGCAGACGGACGATGTCTTCGCGGCCCCATTCCACGGCCTGTTGTAGCGCAGTATAGCCGTCGCTGGATGGTGCGTCAAGGTCGGCGTTGTTCTCGATGAGGAGCTTGACGATGGTGCCGTGCTCTCGTTTCAACGCGAGTTGCAGCGCTGTATCGCCACTTTGCCCCCGCGCGTCGATATCGGCGCCATGATCGATGAGCATCTGAACGGCCGCATCACGCCCCCCCGCGCACATTGACGCGACGTGGAGCGCAGTGTTGCCGTCTTTGTTACGCGCATCGATGACTGCGCCCTTGCCGACGAGGAGCTGGAGGACTTCGGAGTGCCCCCGGAACGCGGCTGCGTGCAGTGGCCCGTTACCCCACCCGTCCTCCGCGTTGGCGTCCGCCCCGTGATGTATAAGTAGGTTGGCGATCTCGCGGTGCCCAGCCGCCGAGGCGGCGTGCAGCGGAGTGTTGCCCCTTGTGGACCGCGCGTTAGCGTCGGCACCGTGATGTATAAGCAGGCCGGCGATCCCGTAGTGCCCCGCCGCCGAGGCGGCGTGCAGCGGAGTGTTGCCCGTTGCGGATCGTGCGTCGGCGTCGGCACCACTCTCGATGAGCAGCCGGGCAATCTCATAATGCCCTCCCTTCGAAGCGGCACCCAGCGCGGAGCCGTGATCGATGGCGTTATCCCTGCTCCTTGTCAGTGTACCGCCTACCCCCGTATGATAGCTGCCTATCAAGTGAACGTCGGCACCGTGCGTGATCAGCAATTTGACGACTTCCTGCCGTCCCTGGAAAGAAGCGACGTGCAACGCAGTACTGAGCGGGTCGGCCCCGGCATCGGGATCGAGGCTATCCAGGACTGCTCTCAGGAGGCGGGGCAGACCGAGACACGTCAACACGTATGGGAGCGTTATATGAGGCTGGTTTGGTTGCCCCGCGTGGGCGGTTTCACGGCGCCCAGGCCAGCCGTAAGGGAGCCACCGTGGAAACCAGCGATCCGACTCTCGCAGCCACCGGCGGATGCGTGCTTCTTCAGGAACCTCGGGAACGGGAATGGGGTCCTGCTTACGCCTTGGGTCGATGCATGGATTTCGGGCTTCCGTGCGGTGGTCCAAGGACTTTTCTGCATGTTCCAGGATGTAGGTCGTTGCATAATCGAACAGCGGGTCGTTGACTTCTTCTTCTTTGACGGAAGCCCAACAGCGAGCCCATAGCCGGCCGTGGCTGGCCCTGAGAGGGTCCAAACCCAGGGACGGGTCCAACGTCTGCAGTCTCCCGTGCCGGACCAAGAAGTCCCGTACGGAAAGATGGATAAACTGGGCCCCCTTGGAGCCGCGGAACTCGACCAGCCCTTTCGATAAGGTGACGATTCGTCGGCGCGCCAGACTCACGGCAAGCTGGATAGGTCCTAGCACAGCGGCGCAGAGCTCCCCAGGCAACAGCTGCCTCTCGCTGAGAAGAACCCACAGGAGCGTGAGAACCGTGTCGGGGGATATGGACGTGTTGCTACCCGAGCATTCTCCACAAAGTATGGAGAGAAACAAATGTTCAAGGTTGCTCGGGGTTTTCTGCAGTTCATGTTGGATCGAGTCAACCCGGCCCTCGTCAAAGGCCTGGTTGATGAGAGATACCGTGATGACGACCCAGAAAAAGACCCCCCGGGCCCTCTCCAGCATCTCTTTTTCGATCTGGGCGTCCCGTATTCTCAGCTGGCCGGCAAGGTATTTCGCAATGTCGCCATGGTGATCGCTGTTTTGCTCCACGGTCAGCTCCTGAAACTGGTGCATCCTGATGCTGGGGTAATGGCGGCTCGAGAGGCAGATCTTCAGCGGCTGGTCGATCCGAGGGGCCGCCGAACTCAAAGATTCGAGGAATTCCACGACACTGCGAACGTCGGGCTCGACACACTCATCGAGGGCGTCGGTGAGGATGAGGATAGGCTGCGACCGGAACTGCTGCACGGCCAGGCGAATGAACTCTTGCAGTTCAGATCGGCTCCACTGCCACGACTCGGCGCGGTGGCAATTCTTTTTCTCCTGAAACAAAGGCAGGATCTTGTGATACAGCAGGCCGTCGGCTTCGTTTTTGAGCAGCTGGTATACGATTGATTGAAGCATCCCCAAGGGGGTTTTTTCGTCTGCCGTGCCGTGGGCGTTGAAGAAATACGCCACGCATAAATAGCCGCGGAAAAAGTCGTCGGTCTGGCAATGGAGGAGGATGTGCTTCATCAGCGTCGACTTTCCCACCCCCGGCTTTCCCTTGATCCAGAGCACTCCGTTGTGGGTGTGGAATTCGGAGGGTTGCCTCCATTCACGGAATTCAGCGGTGGCGAACAGCCAGTCGCAGGTGCCGAGATAGGCAGGGGCTATATCGCTGCGCCGGGCGTTCATCTCACGGAAGCTGAAGGAGAAGAGGCAGTCTGTGGTAGAGGTACTTTGAGTGATGCTGCGTGATTTCCTCGGGCGCCTCCACGCTTGAAACCCCGGTCGAGCTGGAATGCAGGTCGGTGCTGCACTTACCATCCCTTTCTTTTTCCGCCTCGATTCTTCTTCTTTCGTCAGGCGGCAAGTTCTGCAAGGGAGCTGCCGTCGATCAGCCCTGTTCGACCCGAATTTTCGCTTCGGAACATCTCACCCAGCCCGGCATTGTACGTGATGTTGTTGCCGCCGTAGAAATAGTTGCCCGCCAGAGCATTGGTGGCCGTGATTGCGCCGAAGGATTGCGGAACCTGTTCAGACATGGTTTTCCACTCCCACAAGCCAAGATGGCATACGGTCCTTGTGTGTGGTATGCTCCAGTGTCAACGCCGGCGAAATGCCTGCCAGCGTGAGGTCCGGCGGGCGTGGGGCGCAACTCTCCCCCCGTAAGGCTGGGCACCCCCCTCAGCTTGCGCGCGATACCGATGGCACGACCTCTCTGGCCGATGGCGCATCGGTGACAGTCAGAGCCGCTCGCCGGGCTGACTTTAAGATATGAAAGACGGATGTCCTTGGGGCATTGAGAAACAGGCGAGGCGAATAGGGTTATGTCGTTTTCTGCCGCAGACAAGGTCTAGCCATTCAGCCTGGGCGCCCTGTGCCGCCCTCATGACCTCAAATCGCCGGCATTATCGTCTTGGCCGCATCAGGCGATTTCCATATTCTCCTTAGCGCTGACAGGCTGCCACGGCTTGCTCAGCTTTCAGCGCCCCATGGGTACCGTGGTATGCCATGAATATAAAACGCCTCCTGGACCCGGTCCATTTTCTGGTAATATTGCGCCGGCCGCTGATGAAGCGTGTGCGCCGTCGCAATTGAGCAGCTCGCGCGTATTTCCCAACGAGACCCTACGGCTTTGAGGCCCTTACTATGGCGAGAAGGCTTGTTTCGGCCGACCGGTTTACGGTCGGCTGGGTTTGCGCCTTGCCCATCGAGCTGGCGGCCGCAGCGGAGATGATGGACGAGGAATTCGCCGACCTCCCTTCTCATGGAGCCGACTCCAACATCTACACCTTGGGTCGAGTGGGCCCCCACAACGTTGTTGCTGCCTGTCTGCGCGCCGGTCAGATGGGAACGAACCAGGCGGCAATCGTGGCCAGCCAGATGAAGTCGAGCTTTCCCGCGCTGAGGTTTGGAGTCCTCGTGGGCATCGGGGGCGGAGTCCCGCATCTCGATGGCCACAACGACATCGATATCCGGCTTGGCGACGTGGTCGTTAGCCAGCCAGCCGGGCAACACGGTGGCGTCGTCCAGTACGACTTCGGTAAGACGGGAGCCGGTGGCGCGGTCACGCGCACGGGCAGCCTGAACGCCCCCCCGACGATCCTGCTCAACGCCTTGGCCAAGCTGCGAGCGAAGGACATGCGCGGCAAGACCCTCATATCGACGCACTTGTCCAAGGTCTCCGGAATGCCGAAGTTCCAGTCACCGGGGCCGGGCCACGACAAGCTCTACAGGGCCTCCTCGCGGGAGTTGGTGGAGCGGGAAGAACGCGGCTCGCCGGATCCGGTCCTCTTTTTCGGCAACATCGCCTCGGGGAACCAAGTCATGAAGGATGGACCGACGCGCGATAGATACAGCCGGGAATTGGGCGGCATCCTGTGCTTCGAGATGGAAGCAGCCGGCCTGATGAACAACTTTGGCTGCATCGTCATCCGGGGCATCTGTGACTATGCCGATGAGCACAAGAACAAGAAGTGGCAGCCATACGCAGCTGCCACCGCCGCCGCCTGTGCAAAGGAGCTACTTTCAACAGTGCCTCCGCTCGCTTCGGACAGTGGCAACAGTCCCGGGGGTGCCTCCCCTGAAGCCGGACCAGCACAGCGGGGGGCAAACGCATCGTACCCCGAGCACGCTCGCTCCAGTTTCAAAGGCCCCATCAGCGGTAAAAACGTCTTGGCCGGGAACACGATGGAGGGGGGGGTCAACATGACATTTTCATAGCTACTTAGTTTTGGAAAATTGCAGTCAAGAGTACGTAGCGGTAACATTACAAAACACGGGTTTGGCAGGTGCACGAAGGTTTTGTGTATAGTCTGTAAAAGTATGTGTTCTTCAAATTCTACCTGTTTGCTGAATACTATCATTGGTGCTGGGCAGGTACCGAGATTGCCTTGATGGTGCGAGCCTGGATTGACGTTTCTCGGCCGCCCGTTTGCATCCTCGGTTCTCGCAGATCTTTTCGCAGGGGGAAGAACCAGATTGACAAAGTAAACAGGGAAATTGGTAAGTAAACTAACAGAGTGGTGATGATGGGAAAGACTTGAACATTTATTGGTCTATTTTAACGGGTTGTGCCCCTGCGCGGAGCACTTCGCCGTTCTGATCCAGACATGCGATGTCGGAGGGGGGAATACACCCATGTAGGCAGCTGCAGCATCCGAGTCGTCATGGAGAGCAGCAGTACAGGGGGAAGACGCATGAAACTTTTTTCGGTGGCCGAGCAAAAGCCAGCAAAACATGTTTTGCACTGGACCCGACAGTCCGGCACCAATGACCGGGAGAAATAACACACCGGTCTCCATGACAGCAAAGCATACAAGGTCTGCTTTTGGTACCCGCCGTCTCCGAACCGGGTTTCTAAGTGTGCGCACCAACCATTTTATTGGCGCTTAAGCACCGGGATGGGCCGACGCGATTGACAGATCTCTTTTGGGAGGCGACTGGGGACGGTGAGACCCCCCCCCCCCCCCCCGCGCTGTCAGTGGCGCTTGTATACATCATTTCACTGGTTGCTGGTTATTTTAAGGCTGCCCAATTTCAATGCCCCGCTTCGGTTGTGCAGTGCTGCGCCACCGGCAAGTATTCAGGCTGGCAGGGCGCACTTTGCGTCCTGCACGACCCCCTTAGCCCCTGGACGGGCCACTGTGACACACCACTCTTGGTAACACACTACAACAACAGCCCAGTCCTATCATAAACTCAAGCTTGTATCTGATTTTGGGGGACAGCTGGGAGGTCTGATTAACCAATGGAACCCCCGACCTGCGACCAGACTGGTGGTCTCGGCCAGCTTCCCACCCTGCTGTCGAGTCTCAGCCTATGTATCAGGGGCGTTTTATTCTATGCGCTCAATGTGCTCGTGAATTCAGTATATGCATTGTTTTTTGGTCGTGAATCCCAGAGAAAGGTGTCTTCAGAAGCACAAGACCACCGCTGAAAAGGCGTATGGCCGGCTGGGGTGATGAGGCGTACAGGAAGCCCACGCATCCTCCAATGGGGTCAAATTATGACCGATGGTATCAAGTATCTAAGAATTTAAGTAGTTTAATTGCGAGCGGAAATAAGCTTCCACGTGTAAAACGGAAATATCCGTGTCTTTAATCCAACCGCTCTATTGCCCCCCCCCCCCCCCCCCCCCCCCCCCCCTCCCCCGGGGGGTAAAATGCACAGTACCGCAAAGGCAATTACAACACCCTCTGGTGAGCCTTGTACCAAAACTCTCGAGCATCTAGAGAGTCTTGTGAACAGAGGGATATAACTTGTTCAAGATCGCTCAGTGTTTACAAATTGTGGTCCGACCGGATGCCGGCTGTCGGCCGGTAGTTCGGAGGTGAAGGTGACATGGTCCGGAAACTCAGACACCGTCGGAGCTGCAACAAGCTGTGGTTGCTGTTTTGACGGCTCGTAGGGATAGGCAGCATTTGGCGTTCCGTACTGTGTTGGATAATAAGATGAAGGCGGCTGTTGTTCGGACCATCTATGTTGCTTGGTTCGTTTCCTTCTCTTGAGAAACAACAAGATCACACAGGATGTGACGGCAATTGCGATCACACCAACAGCCGCAGCGATTCCCGCCGTGGCACCAGTGGTCAGCCCCCCTGATGTTTGTTCCGGTGATTTTTGGCCTTGAGTAGATGCCGGTACCTGCTCATCAGGCGCAGTAGGACTCGCGATTGCGACGTTGGATGGAGTCGAGGAAGTAGGAACCGAAACGGTGCTGCTCGGGAGCACAGGAGTAGGGCTGGCTTTGACGGACTTTTCGGTCACGTTGAAGAAAGCAGAGGTTTGGGCGGCAGTGTTGTTCGCATCGCCGACCTCCTTGAGCCAAAAGAAGAAGACAGGCGAATCCTCCAGGTCGAAATCGTTCATGGTGACGGTCCAATCGAACTGTTGAGGCAGCACTTGACCCAAAGATTCTAGGCCGACGAGCTTGTCAGTATAGTAACAGTGGTATCCTCTTTGTGGCAGGCTCTTACGCTGGTAAACCGGCTTTTTTGCTACAATAGCACCGTTGGCCACAAGCGATTGTTGCCAAAGCTCGATTTTGTACTCCGGCCATGGGCAGTCAAAATTGACTGTTTCGACGTCGCCGATATTCCAAATCATGTTCGCGCCATATTTTCCGCGCTGTGTAGGCACAACCCAGGCCGGCCTGGAGAACCCAAAAGCATACGAAGGGTCAAGCAGACCCCCGAAAATGACGAGAAATAGTATCAAAGGCATGGCTGAGGCTGCTATTCCAGATAGCTGGCGATGGGAGGTTTTGCACCTTGATGGTATCCATAGGGAGTGTTCGGAGGGGGGTAAGGACAAGTTATTAAGACAGTAGCTGTGACAACTCCTGTCGGAAGCAGGTGAGGTGCCTGACTGATTCTCCTACTGTTCGCCCAACCAGCCAACACCCCCAGGTCTGCGGTGTTATAAGTGGAGCGAGGCATAAGCGAATGCTGCTGGCGGCACAAGGCCGTTTGGGGGGGGGGGGCCTATTCCTCGCGCCTGACATCAAAAGCATCGGCTTCACACCTGGCTACTCCACAATACGCCAAGTCTTCAAAATAATTGCTAACGATTGGCTGGTTGAGGATGGCGATCGTGGCTTATCAATCCAATTTTGTACCTTATCTGGGCTGCTCTTAAAGAGGTCGGGGTACACGGCCTATGCGGTTTTTGGTAGTCAAGTGTGAGCTATCCAAGGGTGGATTGACTGATTTTCGCCCGCATTGCCCTCTTTGATGGAGGCTGTACCCGACCTGCAAGTGAGTGGAGGGGTGAAGCCCGCTGAATTCAGTCAACCAAGCCATGACTGGTCAGAACCATCCCCACAGAACTGTACAGGCCCAGCATGAGAAAAACTGCACCAATAACAGCCACAAGAGGCCAATGCTTTGCTCCATAGTATCCCTGACGACCAGACAGGGCACAGCTTTGGGACGGCCTCGACCGGGCTTCCGACAGCAGGCCACGGCGTTTCGCCCGCGTACACGATTGGTCAAACGCACCTAAGCCGTGTGACTCCTCGGAGATGAACACCGCAATTGGGAAAGGGGCAGCGGTCACATCCGGGCCCCGTCTATATCATTCTCCAACATCTATGATTGGGCGACACTTGAGAAATTGGACCGGGCGTCGGTACCCTGACTCGTTGATGGAGAATTCACTCCCAGAGACAACTGAATTTTGTTCATGACCTGGCCATACCTCAAGAACAGAAGCCTGCTCGAGCCCAAACGGTCAGCCAAACTGCAGACAAAAATGGCCCAGACATTGCGAATTAGACATATTATGCTCGGCATTGCGATGTTTTTTGCCGCTCTTGTGTTTATACTCTGGTCACCCACAGGCCAAGCGTCGGAGTCCCGGTCGCTCCCGCTCCCCAACCCCGCAGGATCCGGAGCATCATACGGCCCCAACTACCACGGTCGGTCAAGCCCAGCCGACATCAACCGAGTCACAAACAACACACTGGGGTTTTCCAAAGTTTTCGTAATAGGGCTGCCGGAAAGAACCGACAAGCGTGATGCTATGACCCTCACGAGTTCACTGACAGGATTCAGTCTGGACTGGGTTGACGGCGTCAAAGGTGAATCTGTACCGGACAAGGCCATACCCTTTGAGAGGAACAGAGAAAACCTCCCCAACCCCTATCTGGGCAGTTGGAGGGGCCACATGAACGCCGTGAGAAGGCAAGTTTCCTTGCGACAACAAACCCTTCTATTTGTTTGGAAGGGAAAAGGGCATGAAACAATACGATGCCCTTTGGTCGTCGCTGTATGCTGTTCAACACAAATGGACTGACATTCAATATTGCAGGATCGTTGAAGAAGGCTTGGAAAGTGCCCTGATATTAGAGGACGATATGGATTGGTAAACCCCCCCCCCCCGGTGTGTAATGTTTGGTATCAGCATGTACCATGTGCTGACGCGGCATCCCAGGGATGTGAGGCTTCAGTCGCAGTTGGAGTCCATAGCCAAAGGCACGCGTGCGCTTCTCGGCTCCGGCTCTAACCCGAGCTCGCCCTATGGAGACGCCTGGGATCTTCTCTGGCTTGGCCATTGCGGCGAGATTTTTCCTGAGCAGCTGGACGAAAACAAGGACGAGACTTTGTACGCCAAGTACGTCATCAAGAACGACGAGACCGTACCGCCGCTCGACAAAGTTACGGGCCTGGTCGATTTCAAGAAGCACCCCGAGTTTACTCGGTGGGTGCACGTGACTGGCGCCCCTATTTGCAGTTTCGCTTACGCCCTTACGAGGAGGGGTGCACAAAAGGTCCTATTCGATCTCTCGGTAGACCGGCTCACCGGCAACTTCGACAATGCTTTGGGTACCTTCTGTCGCAATGGGGGTTCGAAAAAGGGGGACCCTACGGAGCTCCATGCGAAGTGCTTCACCGTAACACCGCCCGTCTTTTTCCACCACCGACCCAAGGGTCAGATTGGGTCCGAGAGCGACATCGTTGGCCATGGGGACGAAAGTCAAAATGTGCGCGAGAAAGGCACGTCAGAAAACATCATGTGGAGTGCGCGAAATAACATCCGGAACATGTTGACGAATAAAAAAATGGAACGTCAATTTTAATAGCGATACAAATCGAGAATACCAAACACCTAAAGAGCTTTTCGCAAGATAGCTAACGTTCTCACTGAGCTTATCAAACTCATGCAGACCGATATTGCTGTTGCCAACCTGCGGAGGCGTTCTACATTTCAGTGACATTGCCACACCGTAGCCAGACAGAATTTCGTAGAATTCTATTTGACTTCAAGGTGCACTAGTGGCTGTTAGTCCGTCCCGGGAAATCGAAGTATGAAGACGATTGCCACTTGAGTAAACAAATCACGGGGGAAAAAGAAAACAGAATAATAATTTTATAAGCTTCTACGCGAATCTAGTATCAAGTATATAATCTTAGTAAAAGGAGAAAAGATTAAATATTAGCACAAGACTAAAGACAACTAGAATAAAGACTAAAGCATTTAATTAATAGTATATATTATAAGTATATACTACGACAGGACCTAGGACTCTTATGTCACTAATGAGGGAGCCCCGAATTAATAAGATGTACTCTTTAAAAAGAGTGCAATAGACTATTCAATAGATAAAGTAAGAGATTCAACATATGCTATTAAAATAGATAAACCCTAGGTTCTAAGGGTCTAGTAGAAAGATATACTCGTTACGTCGATCTTATTATAAGGGAGGCGGCCTTAGCCGCGCCCGAGCAGTGGGCACCCCGGGCTAGCCACTATATTAGCGGCCCCGTGGGCTAGCTAGGCCCTAGCTAAATGGCAGTGCAGTGGTAGCGCTGTTATTGAACTTCCCTTCTATAATCGAGAAGGCGGTGTTACACCTCCGGGGTTAGGCCTCCTTCCGATCCGGCCTCGCGCTACTACGTACCCTTATTAGTAACCCCCCGTTTATATATATATCTCGTTCTTTCCAGTATCCCTCTAAAGTATTCTTAACTTCTTTCTCTCCTTTATCGTCTCCGATTATCTTTTTCTTTTATCTCTCTTCTAATTATATAGCTCTTTAAAGTATATAATCTATAAGGCCTCCCGCTTTTCTTACTTTTATTTCCTTACCGTTTACTTTAGCGAAATTAAATTATATTTATATAAGCGATTAATATTATACTGCCTTAATTTTATTCTTATTTAGTTAACCTTAAGCGTATATCCTTAAAAACGAAGCTCTAGCTTTAATTATATAGTAAGAAAGCTACTTACTTATACCTAGCTTATTTATACCGCGTTCGGGCTTATCGATAATAGATACCGGTCCTCTTATATATACTGATATTATATATAGGAGATTTTAAGGTAATAATATAAGTAAAAAGTGATAGATACCTGCCCCTCTTTTAATAAGATTAAGGGGTTTAATAAGTTTGAATATATATAAGAATAAGTCTATAAATCTTTAGATCCTTACCTCCTTTAAATAACCGGGGATTCTATATTAGTATATAAATACCGCTTTTAATACGATATACCTTTTAAAGACTTTAAGATTTATAAAGTTTTTATTTAAAGTATTATTCTCTTAGTTTTAAAATAAGTTAATAAATATTTTAAAGATTAATCTTTATTAAGGTTAATACTTTTTAATTTCTTTCTTATTTATATTAATACTTATAGTAATAATTATACTTACTTTAACTTAAGTTTAAGTCTTATTATTTTTATCCCTTTTTTAATTTTATTCTTTTAATATATATCCGATTTAAAGATCTCGTAATAAGTATATTTAATTTCACTTAGTTTTATAGTTTTAGTAATATTAAGACTATAAAGATTTAAGGTAGTCTTAATATATTAAATTTTAGTAATTATAAGCGTATTAATCTTATTAACTATTTCTTTTTAAGTACTATTTATAGATTATTCTTTCGGTCTTTTAAAGAAAAAAAAGTTATAAGCTTTTTATTAAATAAGTCCTTTTAAGGTTAGATCTTTTAACCTTTTTAAAAGATTCGAGCTAGTTAATTAATAATACATTCTTTCCTTATAAGATCTTTAGTTAACTATTCTTAATAATATATATAAGTACTTTTTTAAACTATAAGATTTTAAAGTAAATAAAAAAGCTTATTAAAAATTTAAATATTATAAGTTTATTTATTTAGTTTAATTACTTTACCCGATTATTAACTTCCTTTTTTAGCTTATTAATTCAAAAAAGTTTCCGAATTTCGATCATATTTTTTAAAATATAAGCGTTAGACTAAGCTTATTATAAACGTTTCTATTAGAGGTATAGACTTATCTTATACCTCGATAAAGCCTTTTTTTTAAGATCTAGACTCTAATATAGAGATTCCGGATAACTTTATACCCTTCCGATATAGTCCTAAGGTACTATTAAACCTTATAGATCATATAGTGTAGTTTAATTTCTTATCTACGCTTTTATATCTTATCTTTAGACTATTAATTCCTAGCGTACGCTAAACTAATAGTTCTAAGTTAATCTTTCCTACTCTATCTTCCTTACCTAGATTTTATCTACTTACTTATAGGAGTATTTTCCCCTATCGGAATCCTTTCTCTTAAATAGAAGTAAGTAATATTAATACTACGGTTTTACTCCTATTACTTCCGCTTCGTACTAAAGTAATAATTTAAGACGGCACTCGATTATAAAGCCTCTCTCGAGGTTTACTTCCCTTATAGTTACTTTACCTTTATAAATAAGTTATAAGCCCGGACTATTATCTTTTCGTTTATAACGATAAAGAACCCCTTCTCTTTATTTCTTATATCTCGAGGAACTTATACTCGATATAACTTCCGTTATAACGATATTCTTATTATTAATTCGATCTTATCCGATAATTTACGATATATATTTATCTTATTCGGAAAAATTCTCGATCGATTTTTACCGATAAAAGTAAGACTCGTTATAATACTTTTTAGAAAGCTCCGTCTTTTATTTAAGTCCCTTATATCGATTATAAAGCTTAAATACCTTTCGGATTTATTTTAGATATCTCTTCGATAAGAGAATATTTAGTTATCGCTTTTAATAATAGCTTCTTCTAAACTTACTACTAAGCTTTTCTCCTCGGCCTCGGATCCGAAAGCTATTAAAGTCCTCCCTCTTACTTTAGTTTATTCCGAAACACCTCTTAAGACTATTTCTAGCTATTTAATACCGAGGGATTAACGACTTTCTAGTCTTAAGAACTAGAATACTTAGTTTTCGACCTTAAAGCTATTCCTTAAAATTCTCGATATTAAGAGATATTTCGGTAAAAAGGAAGCCTACGCTCTTTACCCGAACGAAATTAAACTCTAAGCGTTACTTATTATATAGTAAAACCTTCTTACGGAACCCTTTTCGCTTATTTTTAACTTAAACGACCTTTAATAAGCTTTAAACGTTTTAAGAGCTAGTTATAAAGGAACTAGACCCGTCTTACAATAGTAGTTTTATCTCGAATTCTACTTTATTTAATATAAGTATTTTAAGTTATTAAACGACTTTATTTCTTCGTTTAAATCTTATACGAAGAAATTATATAACGTCGGAGTAAAAATTAAGCCTATCGATTAAAAAATAATCTTTATAGCCGCTCTTAGTAATAGTTTTCCTATATAAGCGGACCGATAACGGTCTACTTTATATTTTAAGGAATCGCCCTCTTTAAACGTATTAATCACTAATATCCTCGACGAATTTCGATACGATTTAGATACTAAGATAAAAAATTTATCTTTTTACTTAAATAAGCTTTATACTTTAAAAAGTCACTCGAATATTTCGATACCGAAGAAAAACGATTATAAATTCGATAAAAAGAGGAATAAAAAGAATAAAGGATCGAATACTTCGAAACCCTCGATTAAATCGACCCCCTCGCGGAATACCTATTCCTTAAAAACGCTTCTAAGTTTAAGGATTATTCTTATCTTAAGAATAAGAAAAAGAAGTAGTAAAGTCGAATAAGTCACGACTTTACTTCTAAATTAGAAGATAATTAGTATACCGAATCGTTTTACTCTTTTTTATTTAATAATAACGAATATAAAGGCTTACCGAAAGACTAGTGGCTTTACGATACCGGTTTTATACGTTATATTTCGAACGATCGAGCGCTTTTTAAGTCGCTTACTTTCTATCCGAATATCGACCCGGTAATAACCGGAGGAGGTAGTATTAAGCCTATCGGAAAAGGGATAGTCGAACTAGTCCTATCTAATCCGGAAAATAACGAGATATTTATCCTTCGTCTCGAAAATACGTTATTTATACCGGTATTTCCGATTAATCTAATTTCCGGTCTTTACTATTATCGTTCTAACGGAAAGATCGACGGACTAAACCTAGTTTTATCCCGAAACTAGATTATAACGACGTTTAACCCTTTTAAAAGCGGTTTTTTCCTTAATATCGCTAATTAACCGGAACTAGACTTAGCCTTAGCTATAATATAAATAAAGGCAAAATTTAACTTAAGAGAACCTCTCTTTAAGTAAAAAGGGTCTAAAATAAAGGAAATAATAAAAGATCGAAAAGCTAGATCTTTTCTTATAGCGGTACTCGAAACCTAGGTCTTACCTAAGTTACCCGAAAGCTAAACTAATAAGCCGAATATCTTAACGAATACTAGCCTTATTTAGAAGGTTCCGATCTTATTAGACTCCTCGTCACTTAAAGTTTCCCCTAGAAACTCTAAAAATCGAAATCTATAGTCTTATATTGCGGAAATCGTTAAAGATTACCCTAGACCGAATTTTCCGAGCCTTAACTTTACTACGACTACTTAACTCTAGTATAATTAACTCGAATACCCCTACTTCGATACCTTAATAAGAGCAGCGAAATTAACGAAAGAAATCGATATAACTAAGCTTAAAAAAAAAGACCTTAACTATAAGAACTACTTAAAAGCGAAGTTTACTCGAAATCAGAATAAAAAGAACGAAAATCGAGCTACTAAGCCGTTATAACGACTATACCTCGATACCGTTAAGCTCTCTTCTCGAAGCTATTCTAGTTATAATTACCTTATTATTTATATAAACGATTTTACCTCTTTTCGACTTACTTCTTTTATTAAGTCGAAAGAAGAAGTACTTTAAATTATTCTAAATAAACTAGAATACTTAAAACGAACCTTTAGCCGATATCCTGATATTATACGGATCGATAACGGTAGGGAATTTAACCCTACTAAATTCGAAGAATTCCTCTTAAAGAAAGGAATTACTTACGAAACCTCGACCCGCTATATACCGGAATAAAATAGTATAACGGAACGGTCTAACCGAATTATCCTCGATAAAACTAAAACGGTTATAATAGCCTTAAATATCCCGAAATTTCTCTAGGAATTCGTTATTAACTCCGTTACGAAGTTAATTAACTTCACACCTACGTCGAATAAATCGATTACACCTTATCAGGAATTATACGACTACTTCTTTCCGGAATAGACTAATATACCGGACTTAACGAATACCTATACTATAGGTAGTCAAGTCTACGTTTATACACCGAAAGAAGAAAAGACTCAGTCTCGAAAGTTCGATAATCGCTCCGAAAAAGGGATTTTACTCGATTATAAAGGAAATTCGATATATATCGTCTATATTCCTAACCGACCCTTTAAAAAGAAGGTCTTCTCTACCTCCCACGTCCGGATTTGGTACGAAAACGAAGAAAATCGCGATTTAAGGGGGAAAGACTTATCGGCTCCACCCGAAACCGATATTTAAGAAATCGACGATTCTTCTATCGAAGACCACGATTTAAAGCCTACCTCTAAGGCTAAAGAATCGAAGATTCAGGTTATTTTACCTAATAACCTTACGGAAGCAGAAAAGAACGCCTACGAAAGAAACCCTTTATCGTTTACGGCGATTCCAGGCTATAAAGAGCCACGCACTCTTAAGTAAGCGTTATCCGGCCCTGAAAAGGAAGAGTGGCAGAAAGCTATTAACCTCGAATTACGAGAAATCCTTAAAAAGGGGACTTTAAGAGCTATCGATAGCTCCGAAGTCAGAAAGATCGGCAGAAACCCACTTTCTCTACGCTGGGTATTTAAACTAAAGACCGACATAACCGGAAAACCCGTTCGATATAAAGCCTGACTCGTCGTACGAGGCTTCGAACAGCAATACGGCCTCGACTACTTCGAAACCTTCGCTTCCGGAGCTAAACCTACTACTTAGAGGTCACTATTAGCTCTCTCCGCCTATTATAACTGGGAAATCGAGCATATCGATATTATCTCCGCGTTCCTTAACGGAGAACTTTCAGAAGAAGTATATATCGAACCTATCGAGGGCTTAAACGAATTTCTACAGCAATATCCCGATTTAAACGATTTCGGATGGAAATTTAACGACTCTCAGCTCTTACTACTCCTTAAGGCCTTATACGGCTTAAAGTAGAGCCTACGATAATAGTAAATGTTTGTGGAGGTAAAGTGACTATAAGGGAAGCAAACCTCGTAAGAGGCCTTATAGTCGAGTGCCGTCTTGAATTATCACTTCAGTGCGGAGAGGAAGTAATAGGAGTGAAACCGTAGTATTGATGTTGCTTACTTCTATCTAAGAGAAAGGATTCCGACGGGGGAAAACACTCCTATAAGTAGGTGGATGAAATCCAGGTGGGGAAGACAGAGTAGGAAAGGTTAACTTAGAACTATTGGTTTGGCGCACGCTAGGAACTAATAGTCTGAAGTTAAGATATGAAAGCGCGGATAAGAAACCAAACTGCACTATATGATCCGTAAGGTTCAATAGTACCTTAGAGCTGTATCGGAAAGGTATAGTAGGTGTGAGACACCATACTAAACCTAGAGATTTTATCAGAAGTAGTCCGAGGGGCCTTACTTTCTGATTATCTCAGTAACTAGGGCTCGTATCCAGAAACGGATGGATGCATAAGAAAGAGCATAAAAAGCTCTATCCGGTAGTATGTTTGTCCGACGAAGTTGTCCGGAATCTCCATACTAAAGTCTGGATCTTAGAAAAGGCTTTATCGAGGTATAGGATAAGTCTATACCTCTAACAGCCCCCCACTTAGCCTATACCGTAAGATAAACGGTTTTTAGGCTGTTTCGATCGGATATTTAAGGAGAGAGGCAAAGTAAGTTAATAAACTTTCGATGCTTATCCTTAGAAAGTGGTTTAGTTAAACCGTCGGCTGGCATTTCGTCCGTAGAGAGATATTTAACGGAAATATTCTCTTTTTCGACTTGTTCTCGAACGAAATAATAGCGAATAGCGGTATGCTTCGTTCGCTGGTGATACTCCGGGTTATAGGCTAGATTTATAGCCGAGGTATTATCCCCTAGTAGAGGAACTGTTCGAATTTTGACACCTATCTCGTTTAATAGGTTTTTAAGCCAAATCGATTCCCGGGTAGCTTGCTCGAGTCCGTTAAATTCGGCTTCGGTAGTCGATAATGCTATCGTAGACTGCCGTTTCGATTTCCAGCTAATAGGTCCGTTATTTAAAGTAAATAAATAACCATAGGTGGATTTTCGAGTCTCGTAGTCGCCGCCGTAATCCGAGTCGGAGAAGCCTATTAACGAAGGCTTTTCGGAACCGCTATAGACTATAGCGTAGTCTTTCGTTCCTTTAAGGTATTTAAAAACACCTTTTACTGCTTTTAAAAGCGGTATAGTCGGATTTTGCATAAATCGGGCAAGGTATCCGATAGTAAAGCATATATCGGGCCGGGTATGCGTCATAATATACATTAAACGGCCGATAAGTTGCTGGTATTCCTTTAAAAGTTTTCGATCTTATGGTTCTTTTAAGGAGGAATAGTCGAGTCCTTTAAGGAATCCGGGGCTTAAAGGAATACTCGACGGTTTTATCTCGGATAAGTTACTGATATCGAGAATCTGCTGTATATAAGTCGACTGGTTGATCTTAATAGTTCGATTCGGTCGGTCTCGAAGGATCTGGATTCCTAAGAAGTAGTGAATCGGTCCGAGATCCTTAATATCGAAGGATTCGGAGATTTTTTCCTTTAATCGTTGAATATCTTTAATAGAAGGGCCGAAAATAAGGAAGTCGTCGACGTAAGTAACGATAAAGATCGTATACTCTTTATTATAGTAAGTAGATTCGTCCGAGAGTAAAGGTTTAAAGCCTAATCGTTTAAAGGCTTCTTTAACCTTGATTTGCCATTGTCGTGGGCTCTGCTTTAAGCCGTATAAGGCCTTAAGGAGCAGTAAGAGCTGAGAGTCGTTAAATTTCCATCCGAAATCGTTTAAATCGGGATCTTGCTGTAGAAATTCGTTTAAGCCCTCGATAGGTTCGATACATACTTCTTCTGAAAGTTCTCCGTTAAGGAACGCGGAGATAATATCGATATGCTCGATTTCCCAGTTATAATAGGCGGAAAGAGCTAATAGTGACCTCCAAGTAGTAGGTTTAGCTCCGGAAGCGAAGGTTTCGAAGTAGTCGAGGCCGTATTGCTGTTCGAAGCCTCGTACGACGAGTCGGGCTTTATATCGAACGGGTTTTCCGGTTACGTCGGTTTTTAGTTTAAATACCCAGCGTAGAGAAAGCGGGTTTCTGCCGATCTTTTTAACTTCGGAGCTATCGATAGCTCTTAAAGTCCCCTTTTTAAGGATTTCTCGTAATTCGAGGTGAATAGCTTTCTGCCACTCTTCCTTTTCAGGGCCGGATAACGCTTGCTTAAGAGTGCGTGGCTCTTTATAGCCTGGAATCGCCGTAAACGATAGAGGGTTTCTTTCGTAGGCGTTCTTTTCTGCTTCCGTAAGGTTATTAGGTAAAATAACCTGAATTTTCGATTCTTTAGCCTTAGAGGTAGGCTCTAAATCGTGGTCTTCGATAGAAGAATCGTCGATTTCTTGAATATCGGTTTCGGGTGGAGCCGATTCTTGAATATCGGTTTCGGGTGGAGCCGATAAGTCTTTCCCCCTTAAATCGCGATTTTCTTCGTTTTCGTACCAAATCCGGACGTGGGAGGTAGAGAAGACCTTCTTTTTAAAGGGTCGGTTAGGAATATAGACGATATATATCGAATTTCCTTTATAACCGAGTAAAATCCCTTTTTCGGAGCGATTATCGAACTTTCGGGACTGAGTCCTTTCTTCTTTCGGCGTATAGACGTAGACTTTACTACCTATAGTATAGATATTCGTTAAGTCCGGTATATTTATCTGTTCCGGAAAGAAATAGTCGTATATTTCCTGATAAGGTGTAATCGATTTATTCGACGTCGGCGTAAAGTTAATTAACTTCGTAACGGAGTCAATAACGAATTCCCAGAGAAATTTCGGGATATTCGAGGCCGTTATAACCGTTCTAGTTTTATCGAGGATAATTCGGTTAGACCGTTCCGCTATACCGTTCTGTTCCGGTGTATAGCGGGTCGAGGCTTCGTAAGTGATTCCTTTTTCGGATAGGAATTCTTCGAATTTAGCAGGGTTAAATTCCCTGCCGTTATCGATCCGTATAATATCGGGATATCGGCCGAAGGTTCGTTTTAAGTATTCTAGTTTATTTAGAATAACTTGAAGTACCTCTTCTTTCGACTTAGTGAATGAAGTGAGTCGGAAAGAGGTGAAATCGTCCGTATAAACGATAAGGTAGTTAAAACCAGAATAGCTTCGAGGAGAGAGCTTAACGGTGTCGAGACATAATCGCTGTAGCGGCTTAGTGGCTCGATTCTCGTTCTTTTTATTCTGATTTCGAGTAAACTTTGCTTTTAAGCAGTCCTCGCAGTTAAGGTCTTGCCTTTTAAGCTTAGTTATATCGATTCCTTTCGTTGATTTCGCTGCCTTCACTAAGGCATCAAAGTGGGGGTGTCCGAGTCGATTATGCCAAAGTTGAGTAGTCGTAGCAAAGTTAAGGCTCGGAAAATTCGGTCCAGGGTAATCTTTAACGATTTCCGTAATATAGGACCATGGATTTCGATTTTTAGAGTTTCTAGGAGAAACTTCAGGTGACGAGGAATCCAGTGAGATCGGAACCTTCCGAATAGGGCCAGTATTCGTCGAGATATTCGGCTTTTTAGTCTGGCTTTCGGGTAACTTAGGTGGGACCCAGGTTCCGGGTAACTTAGCCCAGGTTTCGGGTACCGCCGTAGGAAAAGATCCAGCTTTTCGATCTTTAGTTATTTCCTTTATTTTAGACCTTTTTTGCCTAAGGAAGGGTTCTCCTAGGTCAAATTTTGCCCTTATTCGTGCTGTAGCGAAGGCAAGGTCTGGTTCCGGTTGGTTAGCGACGTAGAGGAAAAAACCGCTTTTAGAAGGGTTAAACGTCGTTATAACCTGGTTTCTAGACGACACTAGGTCTAGTCCGTTAATCTTTCCACCAGAACGATAGTGGCAAAGGCCGGAGATCAGGTTAATCGGAAAAGCCGGTATAAATAACGTGTTTTCGAGACGAAGGACGAATTTATCGTTATTTTCCGGGTTAGAAAGGACTAGTTCGACTGTCCCTTTTCCGATAGGCTTAATGCTGCCTCCTCCGGTAATTACCGGGTCGATATTCGGATAGAAAGTAAGCGTCGTAAAAAGCGCTCGATCGTTCGAAATATGACGAGTAGAACCGGTATCGTAAAGCCACCAGTTTTTCGGTAAGCCCTCGTATTCGTTATTATTAAACGAAAAAGAGTAAAACGATTCGTTATACCGGTTATCTTCCGATTCGGAAGTAGAGTCGTGAGTTATTCGACTCTGCTGCTTCTTTTTCTTATTCTTAGGATAAGAACGATCCTTAGACTTAGAAGCGTTTTTCGGGGAATAAGTATTCCGCGAGGGGGTCGATTTAATCGATGATTTCGAAGTATTCGATCCCTTATTCTCTTTATTCCTCTTTTTATCGAATTTATAATCGTTTTTCTTCGGTATCGAAGTATTCGAGTGACTTTTCGAAGTATAACGCTTATTCGAGTAAAAGGATGAGTTTTCCATCTTAGTATCTGAATCGTATCGAGATTCGTCGAGGATATCGGTGATTAATACGTCTAAGGAGGGCGGTTCCTTAAAACGTAAAGCGGACCGTTGTCGGTCCGCCCACACGGGAAAGCTGCTACTGAGAGCAGCTATAAAGATCGTTTTTTGATCGATAGGCTCGATTTTCGCTCCGACGTTATATAATTTCTTCGTGTAAGACTTAAACGAAGAAATAAAGTCGTTTAATGACTTAAAATGCTCGTATCGAATAGAGTGGAATTCGAGATAAAGCTGCTGTCGTAAGACGGGTCCGGTTCCTTCGTAACTAGCTCTTAGAACGTCTAAGGCTTGCTGAGGGTCGGTTAAGTCGAAAATAAGCGAAAGGGGTTCCGTAAGAAGGTTTTGCCGTATAATAAGTAACGCTTGGAGTTTAATTTCGTTCGGGCAGAGAGCGTAGGCTTCCTTTTTACCGAAATATCTCTTAATATCGAGAATTTCAAGGAATAGCTCTAAGGTCGAAAACCAAGTATTCCAGTTCTTAAGACCGGAAAGTCGTTGATCCCTCGGCATTAAACAGCTCGAAATAGTCTTAAGAGGTGTTTCGGAATAAACCGGAGCAGGAGGGAGGACTTTAATAGCTTTCGGATCCGAGGCCGAGGAGAAAGGCTCGGCGGTAGGTTCGGAAGAAGCCATTATTAAAAGCGATAACTAGATATTCTCTTATCGAAGAGATATTTAAAATAAATCCGAAAGGTGTTCGAGCTTTATAATCGATATAAGGGACTTAAGTAGAAGACGAAGCCTTCTAAAAAGTATTATAACGAGTCTTGCTTTTATCGGTAAAGATCGATCGAGAATTTTCCGAAAGGACGAAGATATATCGTAAATTATCGGATAAGATCGATTTAACGATAAGAATATCGTTATAACGGAAGGTATATCGAGTATAGGTTCCTCGAGATATAAGAAATAAAGAGAAGGAGTTCTTTATCGTTATAAACGAAAAGATCACGGTCCGGGCTCATAACCTGTTTGTGGAGGTAAAGTGACTATAAGGGAAGCAAACCTCGTAAGAGGCCTTATAGTCGAGTGCCGTCTTGAATTATTACTTCAGTGCGGAGAGGAAGTGATAGGAGTGAAACCGTGGTATTGATGTTGCTTGCTTCTATCTAAGAGAAAGGATTCCGACGGGGGAAAACACTCCTATAAGTAGGTGGATGAAATCCACGTAAGTGGGGAAAAGAAAGGAAGATGTCTTAGAACTATTGGTTTGGCGTACGGTAGAAACCAATAGTCTAAAATCGAGATATCTCCGCAATGAACGCTCGAATAAGAAAACAGACTGCACCATGTGATCCGTAAGGTCCAATAGTACCTTAGAGCCGTATCGGAAAGGTATGGTAGGTGTAAGACACCATACTAAAACTAGAGATTTTATCAGAAGTAGTCCGAGGGGTTTTACTTTCTGATTATCTCTGTAACCAGGGCTCGTATCTAGAAACGGATAGATGCATAGGAAAGAGCATAAAAAGCTCTATCCGGTAGTATGTTAGTCTGACGAAGTTGTGCGGAATCTCCATACTAAAGTCTGGATCTTAAGGGAAAGAGTGTTTCGCCTTCTACCGCGGTATAGAAGAAACGTTATAAAACGCGTTTCTTATACCTAGGAGAATAGGTATAAAGGCAAACAGGCTTTATCGAGGCATAGGGTAAGTCTATACCTCTAACATATTATATCCTAATACTTCCGTGATATTATACTTAAGTCGTTCGTTACGTCCTTAGATTATAATAAGTAAAGGTATAATCTTTATATCGATAAATCCTCCTCTATAATATACTAGATCTTTATTTATAGTCTTAAGTTAATATAAGGTGTCTTTTTATTTCTATAATATCTTATACCGATTAACGATTCTTAATAAGATATAACTTCTTTAGGTATCGCTATTTAATATAATATATATAATATATCTTATAATTTATATATCGAGTATAATATATTTATATAAGTCTAAATAGTTTCTTATATTATTATCCGTTATATATAAGGACTTATCAGGTTATTAAGTTAGATATAGCCTTATTATAGCTAGCGATATTCTTTTCCCGATTACTTAGAATCCTTATTTTTCCGTTATCTTTAGGCGGCTCGTTTCTATCGAGCGTCTTCTTATTCCTATTAGGCGATTCGTCGCTTAAGGTGCCCTTTATATTATCGTAGTATAAGGTCGTCCTTAGACGACTCCTTTTCTAATACTATATCGGAGCTTAATAGTTTTATATAGACTAATTATCCCGCTCTTATCTTATACTCGTCGTATTCGAATAACGTAGGAATCCTTATTAGTTATCTAGCCTCGTATCTAATATTAAAGATTATAAGCCGTACTTATCGTTACTCTTTAACTTTCTTTTTATAAGAGGCTTTAAATATAAACTAGGCTTTTACCTTCTTAACTTTATAAAAATAGTATTTATTAGTTTTATATTAATATTATTCGAGTCTATTAGCTATATAATTATATAAGTATTTAGCCGCTAATTTTATTAAGATAAACTTATATTATTTTATAGGTTTTATAGCTATATTTTTAACTTTATATATTATATATAAGTAGTAGATAACTTTACGTTTATATTATCGAGGAAACACTTAATTTCTAAGCTTTTCTTTAATATAAGTAAAGTATAAGTCGAATATATATAAAATTTATATTCGCTATTTATAATATCTAGCTTATAGATAGATTCGGTTATTATTACCGATAAAAGGTTATAGTTATAATTCCCTATTATTTTTAGCGGTAGAGATTAAAGATTGAGCGATATAATCTCCTTTTAGTAATATATTAATAAAGAGGATTTATTTATTTTTATTTAAGCTTCGGTAAAATATAACTTATTCGATTAGCTATAAATTCGAGTATCGGTTTAATTTATAGTATTCGGGGAACTTTACTTATTAGTATAAGTTTTTTACTTCGTATTTACTTATTATAACGGAAGCTATTTCTTTATATATTTCGCGTCTTAATATTACGATAGTATAGGTAGCTCGCGGTTATTTAAGGTATTATCCGGCGCCGTCTTTAGCCGCTTAATAAATGCCGTAGCTATCTTCGTAATATATAGTCTAAATAAAGAGCTTATAAGGTATACTAAAGGTACTTATTTTTCCCTCTCTATTTAATACCGTTAGTCCTCGATAAGCTATATTAGTATAATACTTAAGGATTAATCGAAATTATTATTTCTTAGGCTATCTATAATCCTTAACGTAATATCCGGTCTTATTATAGTTATAATATTCGCCTTTTAGTCGAGGCCTATTATTATAATATATAATATTAAAGTCTATAGGTCTTATATAGTTTTTATAAGAGGTCTTATTCCTTTATCCTTCGTTATATTAGAAGGGCTTATCGGATTAGCGCTTCTTCCTTAAGTTAACGACTATAAGCTTATAGAAAAGTTACTAGCCTTTACGTTTTATTTTTCTCTTATAAAGTCTATTATCGATATATATTATAAGCTCGATATAATCGGTAAGCTTATTAAGGCGATTTATTTTAACGACCTTATCTTTTATTTCTTCTTTAAGACCTTAATAAAACTAGGTAATATAAGTATTATTATCTTAATTTAACTTAAAGATAATCTATTAGAGTCTTATAATATATATAATAGCCGATCCTTTTTATTAATACTTTATAAGTTATTATTTAGTTATTCGAACTTTATTAAAACTCTTAAAGGTGCCCTTTAACTTAACCTCGAACGTCTTATAGCTTTTAAAGATTACTTAAGTGTCGTTATTTTAGTATACTTCTAGGTTAGTTAAGTAATCTCTTATAATAGGTTCGAACTAAAAAAGTGCGTCGCCTTTAAAATACCTAGCAATATATATAACTTTATCGGAGTTATTAAAGAAGCTAATCGAGTAATAATTTAAGTAGGCTTTAGCTTATATAAGGAATATCTATATATTCCTTTCCTTATTATTATAAAGAGTAAGTCTAAGGTATTTATATCTCTTTAATTTATAGTTCCTATTATTAACTCGATATTAGAGCTAAATATTTTCCTATTAAAGGGTTTCGATACTTTATTATAGGGCGTTAACTAAGTTAACGAGCTCTTAAGGCGAGTTAACGGCGTCGGGCTATATAGTCGGCTAAGGTGTCGCGACCGTTCGTTAAGCGCTAATAAGTATAAAGGTTTAAGGTGTTATATCGTCGAGAGTTAGTATTTAAGTAATAGACGGTGATTAACCTAAGCATAAGTAATTAAAATATAACGAACGTTATACCTAAGTAATATAATATATAAGGTTTATATTAATTAAGTTAAAAAGCGTCTAATGATAAGTCTAACTTATCTTACTTAAATATTAATCTAGATAATTATAACGGTAGTTAACTAAGTAACTAATTAATAATAATATAGATATATATAACTAATCTTATAATAAGTCGTTAAGCGTTAACTTATCTATAGGTAAGATAAATACTTAGATTAATTACTAAGGTAATAACTATTTTAACTAAGAAATCCTTCTCCTTTATATCCTTAGGTTATTCCCTTACTAATACTATAATTACTAGCTTATACTACTAGAGATCACCTTCTTAGTATTAGTAATCCTTTATATAGATCACGGTTATTAAGACGTGCGATCACTAAGATCTACCGGTGATCGGGTCACGTAACTAACTATAGCTAGAGCGCTTACTAAGGCGGGGCCCGCCTTCGGAGCTTCCTAACTTAGGCTATAGTAAGGTTTATAGCCGCTTATCGGACCCCTAGTCCTTAAATATAGGTCTACCTTATATGGTTTATAACACTAAAGGAAAAGGCTCGGCAGTAAGTTTAGAAGAGGCTATTATTAAAAGCGATAACTAGATATTCTCTTATTAAAAAGAAATCTAAAATAAATCAGAAAAGTGTTCGGGCTTTATAATCGATATAAAAGACTTAAGTAGAAGATAAAGCTTTTTAGAAAGTATTATAACGAGTCTTACTTTTATCGGTAAAAATGGATCGAGAATTTTTCCGAATAAAATAAATATATATTATAAGTTATCGGATAAGATCGAATTAATAATAAGGATATCGTTATAATAGAAGCTATATCGAGTATAAGTTCCTTAAGATATAAGAAATAAAGAGAAAAGGTTCGTTATCGTTATAAATAAAAAGATAATAGTCTAAGCTTATAACTTATTTATAAAGGTAAAGTAATTATAAAGGAAGTAAACCTCGAGAGAGGCCTTATAGTCGAGTGCCGTCTTAAATTATCACTATAATATAAAGAGGAAGTAATAGGAGTAAAACCGTAGTATTAATATTTATTTATAAAAGTAAAATAACTATAAGGGAAGTAAACCTTAAGAGAGGCCTTATAATCGAGTACCGTCTTAAATTATCATTTTAATATAAAGAGGAAGTAATAAGAGTGAAATTATAATATTAATATTACTTACTTAATTTTAAGAGAAAGGGTTCCGATAAGGAAAACACTCCTATAAGTAGGTAGATAAAATCTAGGTAGGGAAGATAAAGTAGGAAAGATTAACTTAGAACTATTAGTTTAGTATACGCTAAGAACTAATAGTCTAAAGTTAAGATAAAGCGCGGATAAGAAACTAGACTATATTATATAATCCGTAAGGTTTAATAATACCTCGGGATTATATCGGAAAGATACGAAGTTATCCGAAATCTTTATACTAAAGTCTAGAGCTTAAGAAAAGGCTTTATCGAGGTATAAGATAAGTCTATACCTCTAATATATATTATTAAGAGACGTTATTAAAACCGATATTTAGAAAATTAGCTTTATTTAAGGTATTTTAATAGGTTTTAATACTATATATTATAATCTATTATTATAAATTTAACCGATAGCTTTTCTTTAAGTTAGAAAATTATTAAAAAATGATTTAAAGTTATTATCTTTTATATTAAGTTACCTTATTATTAAACTCTTAGAAAACCTCTTTTTTAGCCGAAATATAACTTATTATATTTATAAGTTAAATTTTAATACTTATTAAGTAATAATATAGCCTTTTAAAGCTTAAGGTAATAATATTAGTTTAAGCTTTTAAAAAGCTAATACCGTTATTTAATCTTATAGTAAGCTTTTAATTATCTTAATATATTATTCTATTATTAAAGGTATTATTAAATAAATATCGTGAAATAAAAATAAGATAAATTATATGAACCGGCGCTTAATTAATATATTAATTTATTTATTATAATATTAATATTATATCATTTATTTAATTGGATATTAAAATAGATAAACTCTAAATAAAAGGTCAAGTAAAAGGACGCTATCGTATAATCGATCCCAAAGGTTTGCAAGTAAAAGCAAGGGGGGGGAGCCGTAGAAGTAGTGGATTAACGTGTGCAATCCCCTAATCAGGATAAGGCATAGTAAAGGCAAGAGGCGCGAGGCCTAGAAAATAGTTATAATGAAGTATTATATCATAAGTATAGTGGTAAAAAAAGTAGATAGAAAGGTATATTCGTTATTATTATCTCTAAGCTACGAAAGGGGTCTATAATATATATTTATAATAGAAACCGTTAATTAAAGCCTTCTCTAGCTATTATAGCTATTCCTTAGTCTTATCTTAACCGTCCTTTATAGTGCTGTAAAGATTAGTAAACTAATTATGAGAGGCTAAGCCTTAAAGCACTATCGAAGGAGCTAAATGCTGTTTATTTTCTAGATAAGGAAGAGAGAAGAGAATCGACCCCAGGAGGCCGGGCTTAGCGTCTTATGAAGTCTTACGAGACCGGACCGGAACGTTCGGACCGGAACGTTCGGATCGGAACGTTCGGATCGCTGCTCAGTTCCCCCTCCTAGGTCTTGACCACTAGCCCGGCGTCTGAATGGAGAGACCTACTCGGAGCCTCATATAAGGGGTTCGTAAGACGCTTAAGCTAAGTGCGCCTAAGCCTATCTCTTAGGTCCTAACCTGTAATAATAACTTGCTTTTATCTTATAAAGAAATATTTAGCTTATTTTATTTTAATCGTTAAAGTCTTATCTATATTAATATTTCGGGTATATTTTATTACCTTTTATTTAATATAATTATTATTAAAAGATAAGGATAACGCCTTTTTAATATAATTATAAATAACTTATTAAGAATATAAGAAATAATATAAATATTATCTTATTTTATAAAAGCGTTTATTATAAGGGCTAATTGAATATTATTATAATATTCGACGTTTTAAAATTATTTATTATATTAGTATTTAATAAATAATAGATATAATAAGGAATTATTAAAATAATATTACTTTAATTAATATATTTAATTTATTTTTAAAATTTATTAATATATTTATTAAAAATATTAATATAATATACGGATTTATAACTAATTAATACCTTTTAATACGGATTGTTAATTTCGCTTTTAAGACTTTATCGATAACCTTTATAATATAATAAACTTATAACTTTATTATAAGTATTAGATACGAGGATTTAGATATTTACGTAATATTAAAATCGATAAAATAAGCTTTAAGGATTAAAAAAAGATACTATTATTTAATATAAAAAGTAAAGAGGTTATATAATAGGTAAGATATATTCGGTAAAATTATTATAAAGTAGCCCCTCTTATAAGAGAATAGCTATAATAATAAGGAGTAACCCCTTTAAGTAATAGCTTCTTATTATCGCTATATATTAGTATTAAATAACTAGTTATTATACTAAAATCACGGGTAGAGCTCATATTAGAACCTATAAAAAGGTAAACGATATAGATATCGAAACGCCGGCGTCGATATAAGGTAATATCTAGGCTTAACTATAATAACGCTAAGAATCCTATATTAGAATATATAGAAAAGTAAAAAAGCATAGATATCGGTAGTTAATGCTATCTCCGAAAAGTATAATATCTTAGTTATCTAAGAGACTTATTAAACTTATAAATACCGATTACTTATTATTCGAGGTCCTCTTTATACTACTTACTTTCTACCGTTAAAGGAGGTAGAGTATATATCGAAATTAATAAGAAGTACCCCCTTAACGTAGTAGGTTTATAAAGCGTAGCTAGATAGGTGTTACCTTTTAGGTCTAAAAGCAGATTAAACCTACCGGCTGTCGAAGCTCGCTATATCTAATCCTAGCTGAGACGAAAGGTCCTCGTAAGCGACTTTAACGTCCACCACCTTATCTAAGGAGGATATAACGTCCGACCTTATAAGGCAGCCGATATATACTGCTCTAGCTAGCAGAATCCTAGAGACTCTAGATGATTACACCTCCTAACACACCGAAATAGACTCGAAAAAGATACGCAGACTCTACGGTGGACTTAGCTTAGGCTATAGACGATCTCTAGGTTACTTACGACGGATATAGCCTGTACGCTAGTCTAACCACCTCCTTTAAGTGATACGCGTAGCCGGATCTTAAAGCGACCCTTATAATAGGCCTCGGCAAAGCTAGAAAAAAGCCGACTATAACTAAGCTAAAGTAAAGGCAGTATACCTACTATAGCTAAGGCGGCTTAAGACACTAGAGGATATCGATAGATATACCGAGACATTAACTAAAGAGTATACCTAGATAGCCGACTTATTTACCTCCCTCCGCTACTCTAAGGGAAGAGGCAAGGCTTAGTAGAACCACAAAATAAGAGATAATATAAAGATAAAGAGAAGGGCCTAGCAGATATAGCTCTTTAATAGGATAGATACAGTCTAGCGAGTCCTCCGGTAAACATCTTTCTCGAAAAAGAAAGCGATCCGCGAGGTAAAGACAGCGACCTAAAGAACTATGCTCTATAAGGCCTCTAGCCAGCTAGCTAGCGTCTAGAACATCGCGAGATAGGCCAGAACAGAAGGGGCCGCGCCGCCACTACCTTTAGCCGTCCCCCGGCTATACACGCTACGAGGCGAAGCAACGATATATAGGGAGAAAACGGAGGCCTTCTAAGAGAGGTATTATCCTCTCTCTAAAGCTATATATACCGACTTTCGGATAATAAACCGACTTATAACGCCTCTCGAAATTAACTATAAGGTAATAATAGAGTAGGTCTAAAACGTCCTAAATAAGGCAGGTTAATAGAAAGCGCCTAAGCTAGATTAGCTTCCGAACGGATTTCTTAAGTGCTTAAGAAAGCCCCTCTTTTAAGCCTTAGTATCTTTAGTAGAAGTATACTAATATATAAGATACTATTAGAGATATAAACTTATCTTATATCTTAATAAAGCCTTTTTCTTAAGATCTAGACTTTAATATAAAGATTCTAGAAACTTCGTACTTTTCTAATATAATTCTAAGGTATTATTAAACCTAATAGATTATATAATATAATTTAGCTTCTTATCCGCGCTTTTATATCTTAACTTTAGACTATTAGTTCTTAGCGTATACTAAACTAATAGTTCTAAGTTAATCTTTCTTATTTTATCTTCTTAACCTAGATTTTATCTACCTACTTATAGGAGTATTTTCCCCGTCGGAATCCTTTCTTTTAGATAGAAGTAAATAATATTAATACCACGGTTTCACTCTTATTACTTCCTCTCTGTACTAAAGTAAAAATTTAAGACGATACTCGATTATAAGGCCTCTCTCGAGGTTTACTTTCTATATAGTTACTTTACTTTTATAAAAAATATATAATATAATAAAAAAGTAATAGTATTAGAAAGGAGGCTTTAATAATTATATATTATATTATGTTTATGGAGGTAAAGTGACTATAAGGGAAGCAAACCTCGAGAGAGGCCTTATAGTCGAGTGCCGTCTTAAATTATCACTTCAGTGCGGAAAGAAAGTGATAGGAGTGAAACCGTAGAATTAATGTTGCTTGCTTCTATCTAAGAGAAAGGATTCCGACGGGGGAAAACACTCCTATAAGTAGGTGGATGAAATCCACGTAAGTAGGGAAAAGAAAGGAAGATGTCTTAGAACTATTGGTTTAGCGTACGGTAGAAACCAATAGTCTAAAATCGAGATATCTCCGCAATGAACGCTCGAATAAGAAAACAGACTGCACCATGTGATCCGTAAGGTCCAATAGTACCTTAGAGCCGTATCGGAAAGGTATGGTAGGTGTAAGACACCATACTAAAACTAGAGATTTTATCAGAAGTAGTCCGAGGGGCCTTACTTTCTGATTATCTCTGTAACCAGGGCTCGTATCCAGAAACGGATAGATGCATAGGAAAGAGCATAAAAGGCTCTATCCGGTAGTATGTTAGTCTGACGAAGTTGTCCGGAATCTCCATACTAAAGTCTGGATCTTAAGGGAAAGAGTGTTTTCGCCTTCTACCGCGGTATAGAAGAAACGTTATAAAACGCGTTTCTTATACCCAGGAGAATAGGTATAAAGGCGAAAAGGCTTTATCGAGGCATAGGGTAAGTCTATACCTCTAACATATTATTTATTTAAGCGAGATATAATAAAGTAATTAAATAATCTTAATAAAGCTAATATAATAATATAAACCGAAAAGTCTAGAAGTTCTTAACTATAAGAAATAACTAAACTAATAACTAGCTAGAGATTTAATAAGTAAAGCCGAGGAGAAAGACTAACCTTATAAATAATAATAAAGCTAAATATTATAAGAAAACTAGATATCGTATACTTTAATAGTAACTAAAAAGCCGTTAAATAAGTATATTCTTATACTTTATAAAAGGCTTTATAAAAGCGAAAGCTTGATCTTTATTTAAGTAAGGATTAATAAAGTCGGGTTACGAGACTTCCTTTTTAAATTAAGGTTCTAGGCTTCGATAGCTTTAAGTACGACTTTAGCTAAAGTAAAGAGACGGTCTAATATATCCTCGTTTTCTATATAAAGGAGAGAAAAATACGAGAATATCTTATCTAAGCTTTAGGAGAACTAATCGACACGGATAAGATGCTTAATACCTTAGGAAGAGCAGGGATTATAACGAGATAGCTACTCCGATAGCCTAGATAGGTTGCTAGTTATAAGAATAGGAAGAAGAAGAAGAAGAAGAAGAAGAAGAAGAATAAAACTCTTGCAGAGCAGCCGATCGCCTCCATCTTCGTCGTGGTGACGCAGATGGGTTGTAATAATCTCAAGCTGGCGTAGCGCCAGTGGCGCGCCGTTTGTCTTAACACCGAGCTAGACGTCACGATAACTATCTCCAAACACCCACTATTGGCGCAGCGACCGAACGCGTACAGCTTCTTTCCCTAGCTTCCCGGTATGTACAATGAAACGCCAGCTGGAGGCGGGCCTGGAGAAGCCAGCTTCTGATAGGGTTGGTACGGGCCTACATACTGTCGAACGTTGATGCTAAAACGCTGCAGCGAACACGGCTTAAGGTTTGAGGCCCACCAGCCAGCCTGACGAGACCGCAGATGCGGAGCTAACTTCGCCACTGGTATCCCGTGGCGGGATCCGCTACTATGTTAAGCCTGTCTCGGCGTAGGGCGGTACATCATTAGAGTTCGACTTGCAGGGATAGGTCATGTATCGTGACATGGCCATATACAGCGTCTGGCAATGGAGCAATGAGACATCCGATCACGGCCTGAGCGACATGTATCTCCCAGAAGTCGGTGGGAAAACAGGGGAGCCATCGGGTAGTTTGAAAAGATCAATCTGAAAACCGGTCATGGGTTCGCAGCCGAGGGGTGGCTTTGTGTACAGCCGTAAACTTAAATTCCGTAACAGTTTTAGTACCCGAGTCAGAGAGGCCAACAATGCGGGGTATCTCTAATATACCGCAAAATCCGAGCACCTGGAACCCCAGGTCGTGATTCTCGGCACAGAACGTGCGTGCGCTCTTATCTATCGAACGGCGAGAGATTACTTTACACCAGACGACTTTCGTATTTCTTCCCATCCGTCTTGATCCGGGGCAAACAGCCCGAGTGATTTGTTCGTCTGGGGTAGAGCCTGAGACTAACATGGATGGGTCAGTAAAGCGGCGTCTTCTAAATAGCGCTTAGATAAGAAGAGTGTTTTTAGCTTCTGACATGAATACGTTGGATAACCCCCCTTCCTTCCCTTTCCGTCTTTCCCTTAATTGTTTAGCAGCCGAGGTACAATATGCTCCACTGTCCCTGGAAAGCGCCCGTGGGACTAAATGCCCTCAGATCGGTCCAGACAGCTCGCTAGCATGCACTATCTCCAGGGCCGTCGTTTCAAGGCAAAGCTCATAAGTAATGCCTTCTGCCTTGGAAGAAACGGTGAATCAGTACCTTCAAATTCCACATCTATTAGGAATAGCTCCGAATTGCTGGTGAATGTCATACGTGCGGGGAGACGAGCACTAGTTGCTGTTTCTCTACCACGTAAGCTAGATGCAAACACTTGCAGGCATGCCTCCCCTTGGTCTAAAAGAACAGAATACTCTGGGTTCGTTATCCGTCGCCCTCAACATCGGTTTTGGCTCCGGCTCCAGCTGCGCAAGTACTGATAGGTGGATGTTATTTCCGGACCACGCGTCTCGCCCGAGTGTGCGGTTTACTGGCCGGTAATAGAGATAAAGCTTAGCGTGAGCAGACTGAATTAGCCGGCCTGCCCCTTAAAATAGGAGAGCCCGCGCATCGCACTTGTTTCCGGTCCCATTGAATACACAAGCGACATCCCCAGCAGACGCATGGTCTTATTAAGAGGACTCCATATGTTCGTATGCTTATCTGGCATCTGTTTCTGGGAGCCAGATTGAGCAGCAGACAGACCAACCTTTGTCTTTACGAAGTCCCAAAACCTGTACGTATCCATGTGAAGTTACGCCATTTAGCGGTGTTCTGCTATAAAAAATCCGTTACTTTGACGTCAACGAGTCGGTCATGGCACAAAATCACGTGCAAGGTTTCCTCTTACCCCCGTGGTATGTACCACTGCCGCCAGCCTCCCAACAAGAAATGGACATAGCGTCAGTGCTTTTTGGCAGCTCATTGGCCTTGGCTGTCTTCACCCTAGTCAAAGGCACGCAACAAACGATGGCGGCGTTTCGTGGAAGTCGGCTGCGGAACATATATGTCTTCTTGATATGGGCCACGTGGCTCCCAAGTCTGGCCATGTCAGTTCATACGTGGCTCTATGTCTTAGAGGTGGTGCAATCAAGGTGAGCATACGAAGGAGGTACAGTACACACTTGCTGATCTTTGTGGTGATTAGCTTCTGGATCTTCTTAGCACTCAGTATCTACTGGAGCTTTCAGATCAACTGCGTGCTACAGATTGTAGCGAACCGCGTATCTTTTCTCATCTCACAGCCGAGAAATGTGCGGATACTCAAGTTCGGCATCCTAGCCATCACTGTCACCATGAATTTGACTGTATCCCCCACCTGGATACCCGGAGAATTGCAGATCACCGAAACCGTCGTGGCATTCAACAAAATGTGGGATCGGACGACCAAGGCTGTATTCTCGGCGGTCGACTTGGTGCTCAACTTCATCTTCCTCCGACTGGTGTGGCAGAAGCTGATATCCGAGGGGCTAGCCAAATACTGGGCGCTTTTTCGGTTCAATTGCTGCCTTATTACATTGTCCGTCTTACTGGACGTTTGCCTCATCGCTCTCGAGTCGGCAGCCAGCGCCAAGCTGTATCTTTGCTTTAACCCCTTGGTCTTCCTGGGAAAACTGCATATCGAGCTCAGCATGGCCGACATGCTGGCCCGCATTGTCCGGTCCGCCAATGCGTTGAACATCTTGCCTACGAATAACACTGTTATGAATGAGGAGCAATTCCAGCAAGTCACCACGATTATCCGCGGAGGCGGAAGTTGGGACCAAGGTCGACAGCAAGGGCCGTCCGGACGGGGCAACGGAAACGGTAGAACGGCTTACTGCATGACTCCCGCTGTAAGCAGACCAGATTAACAAAAAACCTTCTACTGAAGGGATGTGGGGACTCTGCCCAGGCCAGCCAGCCTGATTATAGATAATGTGATATTTAAAAATACGTTCGCATGCTTGCAACCTTATGGTTAACCTTTGCTACAGGCGAGAAACTACCAAACGAGTCGAACTTCAGAAACGAGCTAAGCATCAGCCCCCGAATTAGTAGGCCCGCCCTAAATAAGAATTTCCTCTACTTATACTAGCTAAATAATATCCGCGATATATTAGTGATATTCGCCTTTCATACGAGGAAAGAACATTTAAGTACGGTCGGTCAGGTATAAGGAATAAGCATTTTAATAACGAATACTTAAAAGAATTATATAGCCTTTAGTAGGATAATCTAACCTTCTACGAATATCCTTAGTATATTAAATATAACGTTAAGCTCCTAGATATAGACTACTTCCGGAATCATATAGAAACCGTTTATAAGGTACGGCTCTAGCCTTACTATTAGTAATATAATATATTCGGACGGGACTTAGTTCTCTTTAGTTTTTTTTTAGTATATATTATAATAAAATATTTATTCGAGGAGCTCTAAAGACGACTTCATTAGCTCGATATCTAGGATATCTTATATAAGTATAGATATACGTATATAATAGATATACTTATAAGAAATAAGGCGAACCGTTTAAAGTAATGATACGTCTTTTCTTAGTTACGATATTACTTCGAAGATAGTATCTACTTAGAATCTGCTCTACTAAAATTTTCCTAAGCGTTATAAGCTGCCTAGCTTATTATAATATAATTAGACCTTAATCTTAGGTTTAATAGCAACCTGACACGAAAAGCAGAGGGGTCAAATAAAAGGTCATATATTAGGTGAGGTTACCACGAAGTAGCCGCTCTTATAGGAAAATAGCTATAGTAGTAGGGTATAACCCCTCTAAGTAGTAGCGTGCCTACTATTACTATATATTAAATACCGGCCTTAAAAAGAAACGTATATCGCTATCCTTAGCGATCCCTTATATCGTATAATTTAGTTAATACGTTAGTTAGGCTCTTAATCCTTAATCCTTCGTCTTACGTTATCTATAGCGACGTCGCGTTATCTTTAGACCTCGTACTTATCGTTAAAGCGAGGTAAGCCGTCGCGAACGGACCTAGTAAGGGCGTTAATCTTCGGAATAGATCCTCGCTATTAGCGTTATCGTAGCTATAATACGGCTATCTACTTTAAAGGAGGTAAGGAGATTAATTAAAAGATAGCCTAGGTTTTCTATTAGAGCGTATCTCTTACGATAAGGCTAGCGATCTATATATATATAGCGGTTCTAGCTAAGTTAACGTAGGTAGTAATATTAATAGCTAGGCTAATATTAGTTAGAAGCGTTAATAGTATTAGTAATATTAACCTTAAGGTCTAAAGCGGGATACTCTACGATACCTACGTCGATATTTCTAGCGTTAAGTATAATAGCGTTATCGGTAGAAATCGTGGTCTCGACTTTAGTTTGTATTCTAGCGTTAATAGCGTCTTAAGTAATAACTACGTCGGTAATATCTTAAGTAATAGCTACGTCGGTATTTCTAGTATTAAGCGCTATAATATTATCGGCGGCTATTACGGTAGCGTTTAACTCCTTACTTAGAACGAAGATTACCTTCTTAATAGCGGCGAATATAACGTTAATAATAACGGCTTTAATTATAGCCGTATTATTAGTAAACGTCTTAATATATAATCGCTTATCTTTATATTATCTTAAGCTTTATTAACGTTAATATTATAGTTTTTAAATAATATGTTAAGCTTTTGTAGTAGTTATATTAATATATAAGAACTTAATTATAGCGTCGATTTTCTCGATAATATGCTAATATTAGCGCTAACGTTAAAGCTCTTTAGCCTTATAATTTATAATATTAATATCTATTAAAGTAACTAGTTAAAGGTTCCGGTATTATTAATATTAGCCTCGTTATCGCGCTCGGTTAGCTACTAGGATATTGCAAGCGTATATTAAAGCGTAGTATATACTAAAGTAACTAGTTAAAGGCTCTAGCTATTAGTGTTAGCCTCGTTAACGCGCTCGGTCGGCTACTAAGATATCGTAAATATATAAGTAGAAGCGTTTACCGTTAAGTAGATAAGTTAATAAGTGATAACTACGGTAAATAGTAGCTACGATAATATTGTTTTAACCGATATACTTAATTCGCCTCTAAAACTCTTTAATACGTTTATTTAGAGGACCGATACGATACGAGGATCTATAACAGGTTAGTGCCCTTCGATATAGGTCGTTAACTTCGCCTTTAGGACTCCGTCGATAACCTTCACGATAGAACGGACTTACGGCTTCGTCGTAGGCGTCGGACACGAGGATCTAGACGTCTACGCGATACTGAAATCGATAAAATAAGCTGTTACGAATCGCCTAAACTAATAAACATCTAACGGAAAACGGATAAGCGCTCCTATAGCTAAGACCCCGTTAGGCATATGCACTAAGTAAGGGATACCAGCCCTTAAGCAAGCCACACTAAGTACGGGTCGCGTGATTAAAGCGATAAGAGCGAGGCGCTACTAACGCTCCTAAAGTATAAGGAGCGAAACGCTCCTAGCGTCTTAAAAGAACGTATATAATATTAGTAAGGGAATAACTTAATATATAAGTTATAAGGATTTCTTAGTTAGATAGTTATTACCTTAGTAATTAATCTAAGTATCTATTTTATTTATAAATAAGCTAACGCTTAACGACTTATTATAAGATTAATTATACGTATTTATATCTTTATTAACTAGTTACTTAGTTAACTACCGTTATAATTACCTAGATTAATATTTAAGTAAGATAAGTCGGACTTATTATTAGACGCTCTTTAACTTAATTAATATAAACCTTATATATTGTATTACTTAAGTATAATATTCGTTATATTTTAATTATTTATACTTAAGTTAGTTACCGTCTATTACTTAAATATTAACTCTTAATAATATAGTATTTTAAACCTTTATATCTACTAGCGCTTAATAAATAGTCGCGATACTTTAGCCGATTATATAACTTAACGCTATTAACTTACCTTAAGAGCTCGTTAACTTAGTTAACGCCCTCCGATAAAGCGTTGAAACCCTTTAATAAGAAAATATTTAGCTCTAGTATCGAGTTAACATTAAGAACCGTAAACTAAAGAGATATAAATACCTTAGACCTACTTTCTACAATAATAAAGAAAGAAATATATAAATATTCCTTATATAAGCTAAAGCTTATTTAATATATTACATAATTAGCTTTTTTAACGACTTTAATAACATTATATATATCGTTAGATACCTTAAAAGTAATATACTCTCTTAGTTTAAACCTATTAAAAGAGATTACTTAATTAATCTAGAAATATAATAAGATAATAATATTTAAATAATCTTTAAAAGCTATAAGATATTCGAAGCTTAACTAAAAGGTACCTTTAAAAGCCTTAACGAAATTCGAATAACTAAACGATAACTTATAAAGTATTAATAAAAGGGATTAGCTATTATATATATTATAGGATTCCGATAAATTATCTTTAAGTTAAATTAAGAAAATAATACTTATATTACTTAATTTTATTAAAGGCTTAAAGAAAAAATAAAATATAAGGTCGTTAAAATAAATCGTCTTAACGAGCTCGCCGATTATATTAAGCTTATAATATATATCGATAATAAACTTTATAAGAGAAAAATAAAACATAAAAGCTAATAACTTTTTTATAAGCTTATAATTGTTAATTTTAAAAAGAAGCGTTAATTTAATAAGCTTTTTTAATATAATAAAGGATTAAAGAAAAAGACCTTTTATAGTAATTATATAAGACTTATAAACCTTAATATTATATACTATAATAATAAGCCCCGATTAAAGGGGGAATATTATAACTATAATAAGATATAATATTACGTTAAAGATTATAGATAGCCTAAGAAATAATAGTTTCGATTAATCCTTAAGTATTATATTAATATAGCTTATCGAGGATTAGCGGTATTAAATAGAAAAGGAAAAATAAGTACTCTTAATATACCTTATAAGCTTTTTACTTAAATTATATATTATAAAAATAACTATAATATTTACCGAGTAATTAAAGATAACGCCGGATAATACTTTAAATCACTATAAGTTACTTATATTATCGTAATAATAAGACGTAAAATATATAGAAAAATAACTTCTATTATATCGAGCGAAAATAAAGCTAAGAACTTATATTAATAAGTAGAGTTCCTTAAATATTATAAGTTAAATTAATACTTAAATTCGTAACTAATCGAATAAGTTATATTTTACTGAAGCTTAAATAAAGACGGATAAATCCTCTTTATTAATATATTATTAAGAGGAGATTATATCGCCGAATCCTTAATTTCTGCCGTTAAAAATAACGGGAAGTTATAACTACGACCCTTTATTAGCGATAATAACCGAATCTATTTACGAGCTAAATATTACGAATAGCTAATAAAGATCTTATATATATTCGATTTATATTTTACTTATATCGAAAAAAAGCTTAGAAACTAAGTATTTCCTTAATAATATAGACGCGAAGCTATTTATTACTTATATATAATATACGAAGTTAAGAATATAATTATAAAGCTTATAAAATAATATAAGTTTATCTTAATAAAATTAGCAGTTAAATATCTTTATAATTATATAGCTAAAAGACTCGAATAATATTAATATAAGATTAATAAGTATTATATTTACGGAGTTAAGAAGATAGAAGCCTAGCTTATACTTAAAGCCTCTTACGAAAAGAAAGTTAAAAAGTAATAATAAGTATAACTCGTAGTCTTTATTACCGGATATAAGGCTAGATAGCTAATAAGGATTCCTATACCGTTCTAATATAACGAGTTTAAAATAAGAGTAAGATAATTAGTCTATATAGAACTATTATAAGGATCCCCGATAAATCATAAGGCATAAGCAGTCTAGAAGTTAGGTAGGTATCGGGCGGGAGCTAGTCATTCTAATTGATATATCTTATTATAAGACTGATTCTTATAAAAGGGAGCTTCAGTAGTAGGTTCATTACTGCACCGCTAATTTAACCAGGGCCTTACTAGCCCCTAGTGCCGCTAGTAAAGCGGCTGACCCGGAGTGCCCACTATTCGGGCGGGACGGGGCCGCCTCCTTTATAACTATTAAGCTCCGATACGGTATTAAAAGAAGAATCGTCCGAGGACGACCTTACGCTACGATAATACAAAGGATACCCTAGACGACGAATCGCTTAATAAGAATAAGAAGACACTCGATAAAAACGAGCCGCCTAAAGATAATAGAAAAACAAGGATTCTAAGTAGTCGGGAAAAGAACATCGCTAGCTATAATAAGGCTATACCTAACTCGATAACCCGATAAGTCCTTATATATAACGGATATTAATATAAAAAACCGTTTAAACTTATATAATTATATTATACTCGATATATAAATTATAAGATATATAATATATATTATATTAAATAGTAGCGCTTAAAGAAGTTATATCTTATTAAGAATTATTAACTAATATAAGATATTATAAAAATAAAAAAACGCCTTATATTAACTTAAAAACGTAGATAAAGATCTAATATATTATAGAGGAGGACTCGTTAATATAAAGATTACGCCCTTACTTATTATAATCTAAAGATATAATAAATAAGTCGAGTATAATATTATAGAAGGATTAGAATATAATATAATATTAAGGATACCTTAATTATAAGTAAGTAATCCTAAAGTTAACTAAAGAATTAGCTAACTTTAATAAGATATATTAAGAAAAGACTTAACCTTTAAGAAATATTAAAGAAAAAGACCCTTAAATAAGCTTACGACTTTTTAAGTCTACCTTATAATAAAAAGAGCTAAAGAAGTCGAGTTAGAATATAAACCTAAAGTATTAAAGTAATATTAGGAGTTTAATAACTTATTTAATAGAAGACTACTTATAGGAATATTAAAATATAATAAATAAGATTATAAGATACCTTTAAAAGAAGATAAAGAGCTTTAATTTATATAAATATATCGACTTATATTAAAATATAAAGAAGAACTTAAGAAATACCTTAAGGAAAACCTTAAAAACGATAATATTAAACCTTTAATATTATTAATAAGATACCTTATATTCTTCGTCTTAAAGAAAAGTAAGGATAATAAACCTAAATAATAACTTTATATCGACTACCGAAAGCTTAATAAGATTATAATTAAGAATTACTACTTATTACCGCTTATTAATAACTTATACGATAAGTTAAGTAAGGCTAAGATCTTTATACCCTTTAATTTATTTAATAAGTATAACCTAATATATATTAAGGAAGGTAAAGAATAGGAAATAATATTTCGAACTAAATATAAATAGTTTAAGCACTTAATAATACCTTTTAGCCTTATTAATATACCTATAAGCTTTTAGAATATAATAAATTATATCTTATAAGAATTTATCGACTACTTCGTTATAATATACCTCGACGATATCTTAATTTATTCCGAGACCCTCGAGTAATATCGCGGATATATTAAACTCGTGTTATAAGTACTCCGCGACGCTAAATTATTAATAAACCTAGAAAAGAGCGAATTCGAAAAGTAGTAAGTTAACTACTTAAAATATATAATATTAGTAAGTAAAACCCGTATAAAAGACTTTAAGGTTTTAGTAATTAAAGATTAGCTAATACCTTAAAGCGTAAATAATATATAATCCTTCTTAAGATTAGTTAACTATTATAAGATATTATTTATAGAGGTAAAGTAACTATAAGGGAAGTAAACCTTAAGAGAGGCCTTATAATCGAGTGCTATCTTAAATTATTACTTTAATACGGAGAGGAAATAATAAGAGTAAAACTATAGTATTAATATTACTTACTTTTATCTAAAAGAAAGGATTCCGACGGGGAAAACACTTTTATAAGTAGGTAGATAAAATCTAGATAAGGAAAATAAAATAAGAAAGATTAACTTAAAACTATTAGTTTAGTATATACTAGGAACTAATAGTCTAAAGTTAAGATATAAAAGCGCGGATAAGGAACTAGACTACACTATATAATCTATAAGGTTTAATAGTCCCTTAGGACTATATTAGAAGGGTACGAAGTTATCCGGAATCTTTATACTAAAGTCTAGATCTTAAGAAAAGGCTTTATCGAGGTATAGGATTAGTCTATACCTCTAACAGTTTTTAATCATTCTAGTTCTACCAGACCACGAAATAACCGTGTGACTTACGGGATTTGACAGTAGTGTGCTTAAAAGATCGAAAGGGGCGCCCAGCCATTAGGTGGAGGTCGATAAGGACTGTGGCGTAACTACTTCGCCGAGGGGGTCCACCCTGCTTACATCTACTAAACTGCACGATAAATCACGAGTGTTCGTTACTGACTCATTTCCCGTCCTTCTCTTTTGGTACATGTCATGTCTTGTTTCGGCCCATAAAGACCGGCTCGACGTTTCCCTCAACCCCCAGCATACGCACTTAGCCCACTCCCCCTCCGCCATGGCCTCCTCGGCATCCGCGCCGGCGAACCACGCGGCCTACCTGACGGCGCCGGGCCAGCGCCTGTCGGTCCAGGCCGCGCCTTTTCCGGAGCTCACGTCGCCGCACGCGGTGCGCCTGCGCGTGCGCGCGCTGGCCGTCAACCCGGCCGACTGGATCATCCGCAGCGGCAGCCTGCCGCTGCCGCCGTCGCTGTACCCGGCCCTGCTCGGCTTCGACGCGGCGGGCGAGGTCGAGGCCGTCGGCGCGGCGGTGACGCGCTTCCGGCCCGGGGACCGCGTGTGCGCCGTCCTGGGGGACATGGGGTTCCAGCACGGCGCCTTCGCCGAGTTCCTCGCCGTCGAGGACGGCGACGTCGCCCCGCTGCCGCCCGCCATCTCCTTCGCCGCCGCCGCCGTCCTGCCCGTCGCCCTGTCGACCGCCGCGGCCGCGCTGTTCGGCGCCGCCGGGCTCGGCGTGCCCGTCGCGGCGCTGCGGGCGGCGGCCCCGTCGCCCCCGCCGAAGCGCGCCGTCCTGGTCTGGGGCGGCCGCACCGCCGTCGGCAGCGGCGCCATCCAGCTGGCCGTCGCGGCGGGCCTCGCCGTGGCCACGACGGCGGGCGCGGGCAGCGCCGAGCATTGCCGCGAGCTGGGCGCGCGCTGGGTCTTCGACTACGCCGCCGCCGACCTCGAGGAGCAGGTGGCCGCCGCGCTCGACGGCTACGAGTTTGTCGGCGCTTTGGACGCCTGGTCGCGGGGTTCCGTGGCGGCGTGCGCGCGCATCGTGAAGCGCCTGGGCGGGGCCAAAGTCCAGACGGTCCTCGCCATGCCTCAGCAATTGGACGGCAGCGAGGCAATCCCCGAGGATGTGAAGTTGGGATTCAGTACGTTCCCCCCTCCTTCTCTTAAAGAGTGCGCTTTCTTCCGAGCATTTCCTCTCTCGCCACGATGCGCCTTTTAGCCTGGGATGGAAAGGGCCGAGATCGCGCTGGCTGACTAACGTTGGGTGTCCACAGCCAACTTCACTTCCATCAGGGAGAACGATATCGGGCGGACGCTCTGGGAAGACTGGATCCCAGAAGCGCTGGCGAACGGCACGCTGAAGTGCAAGCCGGACCCCGAGGTTGTCGGCACGGGGCTGGCGGCCCTGCAGACGGCGTGCGAGATAGGCGAGAAGGGCTGGGGCAGCAGCACGAGGGGCAAGCTTGTCGTGGAGCTGAACTGAAACGAAGGCATGGCCCAGGTGGGCTTCTATCGGGAGAAACTCGGGCGTGCGTTGGGTCGTCCCAGTAGAGGCGCGTCTACACCACGGACGCACCCGGGAAAGGGAAACCAATGCAGCGTATGTGACGCAAATCGGGGTGAAAACACCGGTTAGCCGACGTTGAGACGACCTTTTGGCTGGAACCGACACCCAGACGGCACAGCAGTGATGTTTTGAGATCCCAGTTCGCAATCTACGCAAAAAGGAAGTCGCGTGCAACGTGAACGTTGGGGGGGGGGGGGGGGGGGGGGGGGGGGGGGGGGGGGGGGGGGGGGGGGGGGGGGGGGGGGGGGGGGGGGGGGGGGGGGGGGGGGGGGGGGGGGGGGGGGGGGGGGGGTCGAGAATAGAGGCGGGTAATGTTAAGGAGTTTGATTCATATTTCAATTTCTCAAAGCTAGGTTAGCCGCGGAAAGCATTTAGGCCACCTCCCAGCCCCTCTGTTCGACGGGCTGTCATAGTATCCGGACGGGATCGCCGCCGTCATGCCCAAGCCCCCACCGCGCTCATAGCGAAGGCGCCCGCAAAAATGAGGATGCAGGCCCCCACACGGCGCTTCCCATGGAGGACCCTCCAGCTCTCATCCGTGAGAAGGTCCTCGGAGAGTAACTCGATGAGCGACGCGAAGATGAGAAGGCCAGCCGATATGGCATTCATGACACCCACGAGGATGAGACCCAGCTCCGAGTCCGGGCTGTAGCTTGATCGGGCGGCAAGCCCGATAGCCTGTCCCAGCGGTGTCCTGGAAAGCATATGCAACGTGAGCCCCGTGTCATACAAGAAAGGGGGGGACCCGGTTGGGGGACACAGGCTTGACTCACGTGCACCCGTATGCCAGTGCCATGAAGATGGGCTTCAAGCTCTTGTCGGGCCACTTGATAGCGGCAATCCGGGATCCGAGTGCGAGGCCCTCGAACGTTTCTGCCCGTCTCGGTCAGCTTCACGTGCCCGAAGCTTGTAATTTTAAGAAGAGGCAAGGTGCAGGCGGCTGCGTACGGTGAAATATGATGGCGATGAGCAGAATGATGAACTCGCTGCCCAGTGCCACCGTTAAGGCCATGCCGATGAAAACGCTGTGGAAGAGGATGCCCCCCTCGAGCAGGAAGATCTGCATCACGTCCTTTTGGTGTTGTTGCTCAGGGGAGAGGGTGACGGGCGGCCCCTCCTTCCCGGCCTCCAGGGTGTTTTCCTCGGCGGCTGGGGCATTCTCGCCCTCCACGGCCCCGTCGAGGCGGTCCTGGTTCTCGTCGCGGCCCGCCTCCATCCTCGACAGGCCGCGGCCGATGCTCGAGGTGCGGCCCTGCAGGACACGCCGTTCACGCATGGCGCCCCGGGGCCCGGGCGGCTGCGGAGTCGAGGCCCGGGCCGGGTGGAAGACCATCTCGACGAGCGTGATGAAGAATATGCTGGCCAGGACGATGGCGCCCGGCACGGCGTCGTAGTCGTCGGTCCAGAAGCTCGACAGGCATTGGTTCCCGAGCTGGATGAAGGCCGTGGGCAGCAGGTGCACAAAGGCCGTGGCAAGCAGGACGCCGGTGCCAAAGTGGCGCACCGCGAAAAAGAAGCCGCTGGGCAGCCCCAGGCCCGGGCGTCGCGCCGCCACGATCGGAAAGGCGCACCCGACAAAGGACACGAAGAGGATGATGAACAGCGCCCCGACGCGCAGCCCCAGATCGTGGCTAGACACCCCCGCGCCGGCGGCGCAAGATGCATGCCGAGGTCGAATGCCGGCGGCTGGCGAGGCCGGGCCGGCGACCGGGGGCCGACCGGGCACGCGACCCCATGCGACCGCCGGCGCGTGGTTGATGAGGAGCGCCGCGGCCAGGACCGATGCGGTCCAGCAAAGCCAGCCGTACGCCCGCGCCGCGAGAGAGGGGGCCGGCCGCTTCGTCATGCTGAAAGAAGGTCGCCGGTCAGGCAAGGCGGAAAAGGAGCCAGCAAGGCCAATCGCAGCTGCCGGTCCGTCCGGGGCACTGGTCGCTTTTCTGCAATTGGTTGCGCGCCTCACGATGCGTCGGCACTCGGCTTCGGGCTACGAGTACGTAACGCAGCTGGGTATGTTTCGAAAAAAACCGGAGCTTCTAGGGAGGCCTAGGTGGCTTCTATGGGCAGCGGCCCTCTGCTAGCCGATGTTCCGTGCCGTGCCGGCTTGGCAATAGTCGCTGATGGGCGTCTTTTTTCGTCGCCATCTAGCGCAAGCCGCCTCCTTGCCGCCCGCTGAGCCGCAAGGGTTCTCAGAGAGCCAACATGTAGAGCCGGACATACTGCCATCGTGACGTATTTCGCCCTCCCCTCGAAACGGCTGGCGATCGGCTGCACCTCAGCCCATAGGGGAGGTGGTAAAAAGGTCCCAGGTCCACAGGGCAAAGGTTAGCAGCGACATGGGCGACGAGCATACGTCCACCTCTAACCGGCACACGACACCGACGGTATGTTTCTTAGCAACCTTTAGTTGTGACCCTGAGATATGGCCATCGAGATAGCGCCCGGCTGTTTGAATCGGGTCATCTACCTAGCCAAATAGGAGTTCTTGGAGTTTCTCGACAAAACTCCGGCTCGGTTATCCTCGCAGGGCTGGTTAGTGCTTCATTCTTTTTATGATGCCTACTTCGCGCTTTGATCGGATGGGAAGGCTGTCGCGTCCCCGCGTCGACTTTATTGCCGTGCAGTGCGGAAACCGCCGAGTACGTCAGCCTCATGGGGCTCTTGCGGCCGACATTTCCATTCGGTAAACTCTAACCGGGCTCCATTTCTCCACATACCAAGCCGACCAAGGCAGATTCCACCGGATAGTTCAGTCTTGTGCAATATCGAGTTGGTTCCAGAGAGGATGCATCGGAAAAAATCACGGGTAGCAAATGTTACGGCGCACCCCCGGCAAAATAAAACGCTGTGCATCCCGTCTGCGCCAGGTAGATCACATGCGCCGGGTCCCAGAACTCGGTTTTCACCTAAGTTTGATCCCTATATTCATGCTCGGCGTGTCCTTTGCTCGCGCCTATTCTGCGGAAACCGGCGGGGCCAACTCTTGCTGCGAGCTGCCCTGGCTGTGCCGGTGCCCCTCGCCCACCTTGGTATGAACGACCTCGGTGACAATGGTCCTTTGGATCCCATTCGCATTCTCGGGCGAGCACGCCCGTTGGCGCTCGCCTGGGTCTTCTCTGCTCTCCAGCTCGATACAGGAGCGGTAGTCTGCGCCGTACGCCCCGCGGAGGCCGCTCGAGAGCGCTCCGGTAAATCTCTTGGTCTTCTTCGCACTGGAGCCATTGGCGCCTCGCTGCGCATATTGCCGTTCGCTCGTGCCGTCGCCGCTGCTCGCGCCCTTGGTACCGCGCACCACTTTCCGGATGAGGTCCGCCATGGTCATCTCGATGTAGAGCTTGCAAATGTAGGCAAAGGACTGAAAGTTGAGATATCTGGAGGAAGAACGGTCAGTCTTCGCTGTTCTTCGCTCCCAGGCGGAGATTGGATGGAACAGACACGGAAGTATTAGGGAGCCACATTAATCCGATGAAAACCACCTGCAATTGGTTAGCTGGGAGACTTTGGACCGCCTCGATTTGCCGAACCTACGTCAAGGGAAATGTTGACTGCCACCATGCCGATATTCATATACAACAGTCGATTGTACTTGGTGAGGCCGTTGGCAATAAGGCGGTTCTTGACGAGGTGAATGAAGCAGATGTTGAGCCCCAAGTCGATCAACAAGAAAACACACTTTTCTATTGGGTCCCAGATCTTGTTGACTGAACATGGTCAAGCGTTAGTTAGTTCAAGGTTTGAGAAAGAGGGCCAAGGGGCTTGGGGGCAACCCTACAACTAATCCATGCATCGGATATCTGCAGCCTGGCGGGTATCCAAACACAGAACACGCTGACATTGATGGCTGTCATAAGAGCGGCCACCCCCCACTTCAATCTGTGTAGGTGGAGTCCATTGTTAGGTGAGATGCTTTTCGGTTCAAGGTGTAGGGGGATGGCTGACTTTACGCCGTTCTGTCTTATCACCAGCAGCAGGGCTAGCCGATTGATGATGATTTGTACGAGCAATTGGGTCTCCAGAGGATTTAGTCTCGGGCAGTCAAGCGAAGACGGAGAATGGCCGTACCTGGGCAACCCAAACAACCACTGACGAAAGTTAGCATTGCCTTCCGATATCAACAGTCTGGAGGTCCACTCACAAATTCCAAAGAAGAGCCAAAAGCTGAGCAAGACAATTGATCAACTTCAATACATGTCTCGCCAGTTCAGAGCTGACGGGGTCTCTACCTTGGTACTATCGAACCCCACATGTAGAGCCAGTTGATTAACCCGAGGGAGACGTTGGCAACCCAATGGAGCCAAACCACTAGGGCAGAAACAGGTCAGCGAGAAGGGTCACGGGGATTGTCTGGATGCGCCCAAGAAATGAGATGTCCACGCGGAGGGTTAAGCCAAAGGTCACTCTCCACATTCTTCTGTGGCGTGGTCGGCGTTGCAAACTTACTTATTATATATGCAGTGAGGGTGTTGTGGCGTTTCCACATTCGGACGGACTGCTGGGTGGCCTTTGCGGCGGCAAACACGGCGCTTCCAAGCGACAAACCCAGGAAAACGGACGCGGTGTTCATGGTTGCACTGGTGACCTGTTGCTTTGATTAGTGGCGTTCGATCCGCAAGATACACTCGCTTCGGTACCGGTTGCTCGTGGAAGCGTCCGGGCACAAGGAAGCCCTTGCTGTTCGGATCGAAGTCGGACATGACGACGGTAGAGTGGCGGTGCTGGGTAGGCCAATGTGTCCTGTAGCGTCCAGCGAGCAATGACGACCGGCGAATCGGGAATATGCCCTCCGTACGAATGGGCCGATGGTAGAGAAGGCCCCGGGATATTGTCCACTTCGAGGGCATGGGATTGCCGGCGTGCAGTCGCCGTTATTAATACCACAGCTCGTCAGGGGTGGGCACAAAGCTCCAGGAATTAGATCAGGCCAGTAGGCAGCCATCCTTCAGACGATGTGCACTAAGGGCAAGCCACAAGATAACAACCAAGTCCTAGTCAGTACTGCCCTCGAGGGCCCAGGGCGGCAGCACGTGAATTACTAACATGGACGACGTCTTTAGCGTGGCCGAAGAGCCGTAGCCGGAGCCCCGGGTCGGGAGCCTGGAATGTGAGGGCTCTCCTGTTGATCAAGTGGAGAAACTCCCGCACTAGGCGTGCCCCTTGTGTGGCAAACGCTGGAGCCGGCTCTCGCCCATTCTTCTCGCCTCTCAGCCCGGATCGCTGGGCAGCGGAGCACCAGAATACGGATAGTCGTTTCTGGGGATACCGGAGCCCGGCGGATATCCTCCCTCCAGCACTAATGGTACCTTAGCTCTCGCCCTACGGTGCACGTGTGGGGGGGTTGCCGGGCCGGGGTGGGGAGTTCGTTGGAATGGCTCGGGTTCCTTAGTCCTGCGTTAGTGTCCCCCAGTTATCCAGCAGATTGGAGCCGGAGCAGAATGCCGGCCCCCTTTTCCTATGGATTCAAGAGGTTTTGGAATTGGCAGGCCGCAGGTACCAAAGGGCATGGACATGCCCGAGCGAGTCAGCGAAGGCGCAGTGGGATTATACCATGCCATTCGCCCACTCCTCGCCGTCGAATTCTGCGTCGAGACCTGCGGGGCAGGCACGCGGCTGCCAGGTCGTCTTCTGAGAGTGGCTCTGCGTGACTTGGATAGTGTCTGGATCGTAGTCGTAGACCGTTGGGAACCTGGTGGACCCGTGGGAGGTACGTCCTACGTCTTGCGGGCACAAGGAGGCGGTTGCGGAGCTAAGAACACCAGCTGGAAAGCGGATCCGCAGGACGGAATATACATGGCGTAAACCTTGCTGTGTCTGACTAGTCCTCGTTGCGCAAGGCTCCGCGGACATGTCGCCACCTCGCTGCTCTAGGGCGGTGCTGCAGCTGGAACGAAGAAGCAATTCTAGTAGCCCACCGGCGGCGGCAGATAGCATGAGCAGCTGCATCGTCCCTGGCGAGCCACTCGCTTCCCAAAGCGTGCTGGCTCGTTGCGCAGGCCAGAGTGGCAGATGAGTCCTGCTTGTTAGCCGCGGTGTCTGGATGATGGACAAGACGGGGCCTGCGGGCCTCGGGTTGAATGGCTCCTGCTACCACGCGATAGCTAGGCAGCGCACCACCCAAGAAGGGCACATCTTGTTAGCCACCGACCACAAGGCAAAGACGTCAGAAGACTCCCTCAGACCAACTGCCCCTGGCTAGCAGGCCGACCGTGTGGAACGTCGCAGTCTGACCAGGGTCCCCGTACCATGACTTACCGTTGCAAGCACGCCGGACTACGGGGTTGCATGATTCGGTTGGGTCATGCGGACTGCCACTTGTCACTCGGATTCCCGGAACTTTATCTACGCTCAGCACGTGTTTCTCGGTGTTTTCCAGTCGCCGACTTCCTGTCAAATGTGTGCCGGCAAACCTTCAGTGCGGCTGTCGTCGTTCAGGGGCACGGGGGCGCCAGGGGCCAGGGGAGGTGTTGCACTACGCTTGACTGGGCGAGATCCGGTAGTCTGATCCTAAAAGCATTCTGTTAGTAGACCCCCTTTGCCGCCGGCAAGGTAGCGTGGTCTTTTTGGGCGGCTAGAGAACGGTAGTGGATCAGCCGCGGGGATGGTCCACCTATCCGTACCCCAATGGATGCCACCCGGAGCTCAAAGGAGACACGATCATCTGTTGACGGACTGGCTGTTGGTGCTTTGGTCTCGGCCCTTCGGCCTTAGCTGCTAGGAAGAAGACTGCGGCCCCAGTCGTGGAGGCCTGGGGCCGTTTGGTATCCCACGCTCACGACCTCGTTCCGGCCGGAGCCGGCAGGCAGAAAGCTCGGAGCCCAGACGCTAATGTACTTGCTGCGGGCGGGTCTGGGTCGCAGCCGGGCATTGCCTATGCAGGTTAAAGAAGCCGGGGAAATGGCTAGCTATGATCATCACAACGAAATGCACATATACATCAGCGGTTCTGGGATCGGTGGACTCTACACAAGATGGCGACGAGGCAAATGTGATGGGATTCAAGAGAGGCGAGTCCTAAGCAGCTGAAATCTCCAAACAAGTACTTTCGGCGGCATCTCAAACGCACGCTGCTCCTTGCTGTTGCTTTTCATCGTCTCCCTGCAACCCCGCCAATCTCGAGGGCTTAGCACGGATGGCCGCGGCCGGTATCCTCTGCTGCCAAGATACAAGGGCCATTGCGACGACGGCGACAGAGAAGGCAGAGCTGGCAAATGCCGCTTGCGCCGCGTAGCCATCGGCCGTTGTACGTTGGAGCGCGCCCGCAATGGGGGGTCCCACCAGGTAGCCAAACCCGGCCAGCAGACTGCTCATGCCGAGGCGGGACCCGACCCCGTCCAAATCGGGCGAGATGGCGAGGAGCACCGGGGCAAACAGCGCGACGACGGCTCCGGTGCAGAGCCCGTACAACACCGTAAAGGTGACGGTGCCGGAGAACCCTCCGACGGTGCTCCCCCAACAGGCCAGCAAGACACACGTTGCCGTGAGGGTCGCCTGCCATACCCGCAGCGTGCCCACGTATACCGCCAAGACTCCCAGAAGAACGCGCCCTACGATGGAGGCTGCGTTCATGGCGGCGAGTAAATCGTCGGCTACGCGTGCCGTGTAGCCTCGTTCCTCCACTAGGCCCGGTAAAAACAGGTACGGCACGTCAACCGCGAGAGAAAGAAAGAACATGGCAATACTGAAAAGAACGAACTTGACGTCGCGTAGGGCCCCCAGATCGAAATGTTGCTTCGATTTTCCGCAGCTTGAGTCGTCCGTCACGTCGGATCGTGCGTCGGTAGTAGCGGGCGCGGCTGGGAGGTGGAACAGAGCGCAGCTGATGCCCAGAAGAAGCGCGTTCAAGCCAGCCAGTGCGCGACAGGTCCAGGGGAAGCCATAGTCGTCAACGAAGGCTCTGAAGAGGAGCGGGTATACAACCCCCCCGATGCCAATGCCAGTGGCACTGAAGCCATTCGCAAGTGGCCGCTCCTCTGCATTAAAGGACACAGCAAGTGCCGCCAGGCTGGGCACGTAGAGCATCCCGGCCCCGATTCCGAAGCATATCCCTGGCCAAGATGCGTTAGAATTGCCACCCGGGTCGACGGGGTGGCCCCCGAGGTGTGTGGCGTGGGAATCCTGCGTCGCGAGAGCGCCTGCTTGGAGTCAACTCACCAAGGGAGAGGAAGACGGAGTAATACTCGGTCGCAAAGCTGGCAGCCACAAGCGCGGCGACGTTCAGCAGTGCTCCCGTGTAGGCAAGAACCCGAAAGTGCCCCCTGTCGTAGAGCGGGCCACTAACGAGCCCGACGACCTCGAGGAGAAAACCCTGCAATGTTCCAATCCAGGTAATGGTAGAGGGAGAGTACGAGGCGAGAAGCTCGTCTTGATAGTAAGCGTGGAAAACGCCAAAAGCACGACCCAGGCCCCTGTCGACAGCACATCAGCCAAGCGCTCGCAAATACAGCCAGCCGGCTCGAACCACTTACATGGTGCAGAATAGTACGAGGAACGTAGCCAAGACCTGAACCCATGACCGCCAGCCGCCGGAGGGGGGGTTCATCACGGCGATGGAGGCAGGGGTGGTCTCAGTCTTTGCCGAAATGAAGCAGACGTCTCCCGAGGCATGTATCCAGTTGTCCACGAGGGAGCCGACACCGCAAAAGGGCCGGCGACTCGAGGACTTGGCATCGGGAGCGCGGGAAGCAGGGCCTCCGCGCCTTAAGAACACGCCATGCTGCTTGCGCACTCTGGCTCGGTGGCCCCAACCTTGGGACCGAGACATGGCACCCGGGAATGCCGACCGCGCGTCGCGATTGTCTCGGCCTTGGCCCAGGCGCCAAAAGGTTCGGCGACCTCACCAGCCGCAGGGCCGAGTCCCCCTAGCTTTGCTTATCGTAATTACTACCAGCGGTCCGCAGGTGCCGTTTCACAGCCTACGGGACCGCCTCGGTCCCTGCCGTCTCACTCCTATCGAAGCCCCCCCTGCCTGGCAGAACATTGCCAGGCCCCCAGTTGGGCACATGTAGCAGCGCACAGACACGAAATCGTACTACGGTTTGATGGAGTCAAAAAGGATGAGCCAGGATACGCAGTCCACCCACTGATAGACACCATCCGATCAGAAGGCTGTCAACCAGACTCCAACCGCCACCAAGCTTCATAGCCGAGTTTCCCCCTGCTTGATACGCCACTGGCTGCTGACGTCACTGGTCGTGGTCTTCCCGTGGTGGTTCCGCTTTGATAAGAAGATATGTGCACCCAAGCTGCTGCAAATCAGGCGGTTCTCCGCTGTTCCGGGGACTCATGGTTTCAGTTACATTCGTTTGGTCCGACCCCCTCCAGGCAGTCTTTCCAGTCTTCCGGGTCTTTCCTCTTATGGGTGTTACCAAATTCACAAATGCCATCGTTATGTGCGGCAGTGCTCCCCGTCCACTGCACAATATAAACTTACCATCAACTACACCAGCCTCGCCCGCAGCAGCGAGTCTATAGCTAACCTTATACTATCAAGAAAATAAAACGAAAATCCAAAACAGCTACGAACGGTCAGATTATAGCAAGACCTTATTCGAAAACCTTATTAGCTTGGGGACCCGCACTTTGTTATCATGTATGTGAATTAACAAGTGCGGAATCGATATCAAGCCTCCCCTCTAGCTCGGTTTCATCAAATTATTGACTGCAGCGACGTCACATATTACATAGGATATTTAACTGATAAAATAAGGACCCCTTCTACCACGTCATCCGTTCTGGAAAATGAAAGCCAGCCCTTCACGTCCGTCTCGATACCACCACTCGCCCCTCCCCTTTTGCCTCCCGACTGCTAGATTGTGAGGCCTGCGGTATCTAATTGAGATGCACCTGCAACACGCTTTTCGGGGGTCTCAACTCGGCGTCCCTAGCAATGCTCTCCGCCTCATACAAAGATTCCAAGTAGCAAAGACACGGTCCCATCATGACGTTTTCCCGTACCACATCATCCTTTATTCCCATAACCAGCTCTCGATACTTCCATTCCATAAAGAAAACGCATTATAATGCGTGGCGAGAGGATTGTAGTCAATCCAACTAGACAAGGTCGGAGTTGTTCTTAATTCTATCAATTCAAACTTGAAAATCGGGTTGTGTGTCTGATTTTCGACGCCTCGGGGTTAATGGACACGGATGTCCCCACCGGGCGTTGGGAACCCTGCAGCCTCCCTCACTACAGGGTAGTTATCCTTTTATCACCTTTAGTGTACTGGACACGCTTGTATCCGAGCGAATTATGATCTATTGGGATTGCATTGGACAAATGCCACCAGCACTGCCTTTATTATGTTTTGGCACTATTTGGTCCTTCGTATTTGGCTTATGCTATCATATACCATCCAGCTCTCCCTCATTGGTCTGGCTGGTATCTTCACCTCTTTGGCTCACAGGACGGCCGAGGCGGTGGGCAGGCACGAGCAAGCGGAGCTGACCCGCGAGATGGCGTTGGTCTGGCACATCTCGGTGGCGTAGTCGGGGAGCACGGCGACGTCGGCGACGAAGGTCTTGGTGAACTCGCCGCAGAAGGCGCGGCTCTCATCGAGGCGGCCATCGATGTGGGTGGCGGCCAGCGAGCGCAGGCAGTCGTCGGCGTGGCACTTGTGGGGTTTGCAGGCCTCGCGGCGCGTCATCTTGACGAGGTAGGCGCCGCGCTCGATGGTGTTGACGAAGATGAAGCCCGACTTGAAGTAGGCGTACGACGACCACGAGCCCGAGAACTGGATGGCGCCGCCGCCCGGCTCGGCGTCGTCCTCGGGGTAGATGTCAAAGTAGGCGATCTCGCACACACCGCGGCCCGTCGGGTCCGACGGCACCGACGAGATGTCCCACGCGCGCACGCCCGCGCCGTAGTTGGACTGGAACAGCAGATCGCCCACCACGTACTGGTTGTGGTCGATGCCCTTGACCGTGCCCTTGAACAGGCCCGTCTGCTTCGGGCTCTCGAGCGAGCGGATGTCCCAGATGTAGGTGACGGGGTATCCGTCCGCCGCGGGGCCGGCAAATTCGTCTTCGTCGTATTCGTCGTCCATGAACAACCACTCTGGTGGATTTATCAGCAGGCATCTCCTCAGTATTACCGACTCGGCACATACCCTGCCATTCCAAGTTGTTGACCCAGCCTTGGTGGGTGAAGGTGGCGCCTTCATAAGAAGTGCGGGAAATGATCTTCGAGTCCTTCTTGTCGGAAACATCGTAGCTGCAAATATAATTAGCCCCAATCAACCCCTCCCCTGGCTTTATCGGGTAGCCTCTGATTATGTAGGGTTGAGATTGGTTGACTTACATTGTCAGAGTGTCCTCATTGTAGCCGTAGCAGATGTCACGGCCAAAGTATTTGGAATCGGGACCCCGGTAGATCACACATTGGGCCTGCCAGTGTTAGCCATATGGTTCTGTCTATCTCCTGACGATGAAAGTAAGGATGTGGTGAGGTTTTCGGGATGCCTACATCGTGCACATAGCCGTCCTGGCCATCACAGCCAAGGGCAACTGGGTTGCTCGGGTCTTCGAGGCTGAAGAAGTGGAGTCCACCCATACAGCCTTCGTCACGAGGCTGTACGCCGACAGCAACGGCGTAGTTGGCCTCCTCGTTGATGACAACGTTGTGACTGCGTCCGAGCGGAAGCGACTCGATGAAGTGACCAGTCAAATCTTTCTCATTGGAGAAAGCAATGGGAGCTTCGGCGGGATCAATATCGAGCAGCTGACCGGTTCGGTTAGTAAAAGTCCCATACCACTCCGTTCCCCGACTCACCTTGGTCATGTCGAAGATCTGGATTCCGTGCCCTTCGAGCTCACTACCGATGAGCATATAGTGCTTGTAGGAGCGGATTTCATGCCAGTAAGCACGGTTACCCGATGCACTGTAGATTGGCCTATGGAAGATCCAATCAGTTGACCATCAAAGCTTTTTGTGTTGGGCAAAGCCGGATACTCACAGGAATCCCAAGTTCAACATGCGGCCCTCGGGCAAAATCTCGATAAAAGCACACCCGTCGAACATGCCACTGACTATAGAGATGGGTCAGCCCGTGAACATAGTAGCCTTGAGAGCACTGCCCTACCAATGAACTCGCGCCCAGAGTCAGGATCGGTCCAGCCCCACGAGGAGCTACCACTCTTTCCCCGGTACTCGGTGTTTGGGGACCCAAGCGTGGCGTGGTTGATAAAGTCGTACAAGTCCATCTAGACGCCAAGTGCTGGGTCAGTTGATCACCTATGCCGTGTTTCGTTCAAGCTGCACCTACGTTTTTGCACCTGAACTTATGCAGCGGGTCGCCGGGAATGGCTTCAGCGAAGCCATTGACACACTTTGTGTAGCCCAGCCTGGGCCACTGCGACGAGTTCATCATGCCCACGGCCTCTTCGGCCTCCCAGTGCGCAATCTTCTTGGCCATGAGTCGGTTGTGCATGATGCCCGAGTCGTAGAGTTCTGCGTTCTCAACGTCAGCACGTTATTCGCGCTCGGGGTGGCAACGCAGCAAGGAGGCGTACCCGCAGCCCGGAGCTCGTCCTTCGGCATCTCTGCTGCCTGTACAGTCACGGCAGCGAGAGCTGCCGCGCCCAAGAGAGACGGAGACCGCATCGCGCTGGATGGGGCCCTTCAAGCTTCAGGAGGCCAAGCGGGAAGATCGGCGCTGCGAGGTGCCCGGTTCGTTGACACGTGAGACTCGTGGGACAACACACAGCAGAGGCACGTCGATGCATCACTGGGACAGCACCTGTATATAGGCCTGTGTATCCGCCTCCCCCATCATCGTACGAGTGCTCGCCTAGGCGGCTTGGTCAGCCCGGCTGTTCAAAGAAGGCAGGCCAAGAGATAAGATGCTTGGCGATGGAGCCTCTTGGCACAGTATTCGGCTCTATGGCCGGGGACGCCCTGGATACCCGTGCCCAGCCGTCTCTGGAGAAGCACGGAGTGGCTTTACTGCCATAGTGTACCCCGCATGCAATTTGGCTAGGCCGGTTGGTCTGGCCCGACCCAAGATCAATCTGGAAGGAGTCAAGAACTCGACTCCGCATCGGTAGTGGTAGTGCGAGAGGCCGAGCCGCGTGGCAAGTTCTTGCGCCGTTCGCACTCGTTCTTCGGAATTCGGCCGGCTTTCTACTGCCGGATCTTGCCTTGGCTTTGCGAGTCGCGGCTCCAGCCCGACAGCCTGCAGTTGTGTCTGCCATGGTACAGTGGGTTTGCGTGGTGGCCTTTTGCTCGGGGAACGAGCAAGCCAAGCTGCGGCTCCGAGAGGCGCATCGGAGAGCCGGCCGATTATCCACCATCTTGGACATTCAGGACATTGCCAACGCCCTGCTCTCACCGGAGCAGAGTCCGTAGGCTGAAGCCGAGAGGCATGGAAGAGTAACTGTTATCTCTCGATATGATGTCCTAGCGGGACGTGGTTCCCGCCGGGAGGGTTACTGGAGGTGCCTCTCGACCGAACTCGGGCGCATATTGGATGAGAGCAAAGCAAATGGTCCCTCGTGACGGCAAAAGCGAATACAGTCAAACACATGCGGAAAGTGTGGGGCAGCTGCGGGCCAATTGTGCCTTACATAGATCTGTAGATACTTCTTATAGTGGCGATGCGTATGGCGGGTGTGAATCATCATGTAGGCGCCTAAGAGAAGGTTTGGCAGGTGGGGGGGCGACGCCCCCGCTGCTGCTGCGTGGGCTTTGGCCGACGGCCGTCGGGGCGTCAATCTCCAGGCCTCGACGGTTCCGTGGGTGCTGGGCTGGGACCGCGAGATCGGGGGCATTGGCGGGGCGCTGTCCAACCCTTCAGTCCAGGGCTGCTTCAGTGTGATGCCATACACAGGATCCCATACACAGAGGTCTGTTGCGCGCTGGGATGGACGGGTGGCATGGCCCCACGGCCGCCCACACAGCCGCTCGTGAGTCAGAGCTGTTGGAGGGCGCCCTGGCCACACTGCGTGGAAATCCCGCGCCCTCTTCACCGTCCACGAACCAGCACCACGCAACCCTCGCCGGCACCCCCTCCCCCCAAGCAACACAAATGGCCTCGGCAGCGCCCGCCAGCGACCCCCGCGTCGGTGTCGCCGCCATGATCCGCGACGCCGCCAGCGGCCGGCTCCTGGTCGGCCAGCGGCTCAGCAGCCACGGCCACGGCACCTGGCAGTTCCCGGGCGGCCACCTCGAGCACGGCGAGGCCGTCTTCGCCTGTGCCGAGCGCGAGACGCTCGAGGAGACGGGCCTGGTGGTCAAGGCCGCCAAGCTCGCCGCCGTCACCAACTCCGTCTTCACCGACGTCGGCAAGCACTACATCACCCTGTTTGTGCTCTGCGAGCCCGTCGACCCGGACGCTGAACCCCAGGTGCGTCTGACTGCTGCTGCCAGACGCGAGGCCAACGGGCTTCGTTCCCCCCTGCGCGTGGCCTCGCTGCCGCGCCCCGTGCTGACTCTGGCTCGCAACGAATTAGGCCCTGGAGCCCGAGAAGGCCCGTGATTGGCAGTGGATGGAATGGTCTACCATCTGTGATTGGGTCCGCCACCACGATGATGATGGCGCCGACTGGCCGGCGAAGCGCATGTTTCTGCCCATCCGGGAGCTGGTGAACGGCAAAGAGCATGAGACAGGCTTTACACTTTACCCGTTATAAGATGACTGTGGGTACCCCGCCCGAGAGGTTCGTCTTCAGCTGTGAGACGGTGGTTTTCACGACGGTTGTTGAAGGTTGAAATCCATATCCGAATTCAAGAGATACGCTTAATACACCCTTATCCGTTGCACGGCCGTCTCGTGAGTACTCAAGGATGTCATAGATTGCATCATCACCCAAACTGCCCAACCTGCGGTCCATTACTATCTATTATCATCATCCCAGAGTTTCCTGCCACCTCGTTTAGGGTTAGGGCTATAGTCTCGAGGTTCTTGGCGATTTTCGGGCTTGCCGGACGGGGAACAACGTCGCTTCAGATTGCAATTGTAGCGAAAGCGGTCTTCAGGATAGAGAACTGCATGGTGAAAGTGTTTTGAGTGAACCGAGCCGGGGTTGATGGGTATGGGAGATGTGAAGAGAGCTGTGTGGTGTTGTTGCGGATTGCGAGTCTTGTTTGCCTATCTTCTGCGGGTCTTTTTCTTCTCTTAATAAACGAGGTGGGACTGCAAACTCCATCCCTTTTCTTCGATACCTTGCGGAGAACAACTCGGCAGGCCCCTTGCCGACAGCGCAGCCCACGATGGGCTGTAGTGCGCATCGCCTCAAGGATTCCGGTATCGAATCGCCCCATGCGCCACTTGACCGTGACTGTCACCAAGCGAATAACATGATTCGGCACTGGCTGGCCATCTATTTTGGCGGTGTCCCCCGCGCTAGTCACTGGATCAAAAGGGCTAGATGCCGCTATAGGGGTTGGTTCCGTCCTGGGCTGTGAGCCTGCAAGCATAGAACTCACCGAAGCAATCTTCAGCCTGGCTCACCATGCTTTAATAAGCACCATACGATGGTCCCAATGCAGGAATATGGGCGTGGCAGCTTAGGGGTGCGCCAGTCAGACGGCATCCCGGGCCGGAAACTCCTTCAAGCACGCTGGAGATGCCGAAGGCCCCCGCAGCTGACAGCAGGCTGCCATAACTGGGTTTTAAGGACATGTGGGCAGCACCGCCTCTCCAAACGAGTTTGGTTTCCCCTCTTGCTCGCCGTGTGGTTACTGAGTCCACTTGACGATCTGCTATCCCATCGACGTAGTATAAAGAAGCTGCCAGGGAGATATCCAACGCAGACCATGGAGGCTGCTTCCATCAATCTCGAGTCGCAGGCCCCTCCGCCCCCGAGCGTTGGGCCCAGTTTGACGTGTTCCGGACGGCATACAAGCATATCCACTCCCAGCCGATCCACGCTTCCATTCTTGTACCCAAGACACTGCCACCCGGCGCCAGGCCACTTCTTGTTCGCTTTCACGGTGGCGCCTTCACCGAAGGCTTTGCCGAGGGTTTCCTCCGACCTTGGTATTCCGTTCCGTCCTCGCCTGCCACTGGGCCGAGCCTGAAGAGATGCGGGCATGCCTGACAACAGTGCAGGATACTCGACCTGGCCTTGAAGCATGGCGCGGTTCTCGTCACCCCTGACTACCGCCTAAGGCCCGAGCACGAAATGAGGGAAGCTGTGGATGATATCCGGGACTTCTGGAAGTGGATTGGCGACTCACTGCCCGGGATGCTCGCAGGGCCGCAGAGCCCGCGTCGGTTGGCTCCGGACGCCACCAACCTGGCCGCTACGGGCGAGAGCGGCGGCGGCTACTTGACCATCCGAACGGCACTGCTGGGCTTGACGGCGCACCCGATCCGAGCGCCGATACCGGCCTACGCACCCTTCGACTTGCACGCGCACAACCGGCGCATGGAGTCCGACCCGGAGCGGGCAGCACCCCTTGACATACTTGAGGAATACCTCGCCCAAGTCGTGCCCAGGAAAATCATGACGCGGGCGCCCTACGGCAGCCGCATGCACATATTGCGCAGCATGGCATCGAATGGACGGCTAGGCGAGCTGGAGGGTGACAACGCCTGGCTGGATCCCATGACGGCACTGGAACAGGCTCCCAAACTGCCGCCGACCTTGGCTTTCCATGGGACCGATGATGAGACGGCGGTGGGTTCCCCTTTGGCGACGGCTTTCCTTGTCCGTGCGGTCACGGCTTCCGCTCCATCCAAGTCGCACCTGCGAACCCGGAGCCGACACTGCCCACTTTGAATAATCATGGGTCAGACACGAAGACTCGGCCGTCTTGATCGAGAAACTCGGGCGGCTGCAGCCCGACACGCCGCTCCGGTTTGAGCTCCAGCCTGCATGTCACGCCTTCGACCCGGAGCACACTTTGGACACACCTTGGCTGAAGGCACCTATCGAGTTCGTCGAGGAATACTGGCCGGCTAAAGTCCACAGCGGGCCATGAGAGGTGAAGGTAAGTGCGTCAGCAACCGGGCCCTGATGGGTTGATGGAGGCTGCGGCGCAGATGGCTAGAGCCGCCGCGAAATGGGAACGCAAGATGCATCCCCATTGAGAATGCATCCCCCCCCGCCTTTCTGTTTTCTGCATCGTGTAAAGACCCAAAGGCCTTGATAGTCACAAGATATCCACCATGGGCGGCGCGCGGGAGCCTACGTAACCACGGTTCTGGCCGAGGCAACCGTCGGACGGGAGGCACAGCACGGGGGGTCTGGCTCGCTTAGGCTCCACGGCACGTTTCCTGCATCAGGCTAGCGCACGCCGGGAAAAAGCCTTCGAGGTCGGGATCGGAGCAACCGCACGTGCGCGCGGTCGCCAACGACTCGATCCGATGCAGCAAGTCCAAGAGCGGTTCGGGGGCGTAGACGCCTACGCCGAGGAGCTCGCCGACATGCTCGGGTCGCCGCTCGTGCGCCAGATCACGGGCGGCATCCACGTCAACGATGCGCTCGTGCAGCCGGCGTGGGAGGCGCTGCCCGCCGAGTGGAGGGCCTGGTGGTCCTCGCTGCCCGACCACCGCCTCGCCCAGCGGCATCTCATAGACGGCATCGACGAGCCCTCGCCGCCGCCGCCGCGCCACGACGCCGGCGCGGGGGGCGAAGGCGCGGGGGACGAAGGCGCGCCGCCCGTGTCGGGCACGCCGAGCCCGCCCGCGTCCTTGACTCGCTGGCTCGCGCGTCTCCGCGGCGCCTCCCTCGCCCGGCGGCAGCGCGAGGGCGTCGTCGCCGTGGCGCTGCCCGCCGAGCTGGCTGTGCGCATGAACACCAAGAAGAAGGCCGAGGTCGCCGTGGCGGCGGCCTACATTCGCGACGCCTGCGCGCAGAACGCCATCACCCACGTCATCGATATGGGGGCCGGCCAGGGCTACCTCTCCGCCACGCTCGCCTACCTGTTCCCGCAGCTGCGCGTCCTGGCCATCGACGGCAGCGCGTCGCAGGTCGCCGCCTCGAGAGCCTTTGCCACGTCGCTGGGCCTTCCCGAGACCAGGCTCGCCCACCTGGTCCGCTACATAGACGGCAGCGCGCCCTTGGCCGACGAGTTGGCGGCGTGGGCCGGCAACGGCCGCCATAGATGCATCCTCGTAGGGCTGCACGCGTGCGGGCGGCTTTCGGAGCACATGATTCGATACTACGCCCGTCTCCCCTTTGTCGTGTCGCTCGCGGCCGTGGGCTGCTGCTACAACCACCTGGCGCCGCGGTCGCCCGCGTGCCCCGAGGGGTTCCCCATCAGCGCCCTGTTCCAGAGCAAGGGGATCCAGCTGAGCCCGACGGGCCTGATGACGGGATGCCAGGCCCCCAACAACTGGGAGACGGCCGATGCGAGCGGCCAAGCGTCGCCATTCGCCAAGCGGCGCCTCTACCGTGCCATTTTGGAGAAGCTGCTCCACGACCGGCGGCTCGTCGCCGACAGCCGCGAGAGACCCACGTGGGGGATCCGCAAAGGCGACCTCGCGAGCTTCGAGCGCTTCGCGCGGCGGGCGATGCACTGCCTCGGCATTGCGCCCGACGCCGTCACCGCCCAGACGCTCGAGGAGTACGAACGCAGATACCGGCACTGCGAGGGCCCGATCGCCATCCTCTGGACCTTGAGCGTCTTGTGCTGCAAGCTGGTCGAGAGCACGATTGCGTCGGATCGATACCAGTACCTGCTCGAGCAGGGCGCGCAGAACGTAGACGTGGTGCCCATTTTCGATTACGGCATCTCGCCCCGGAACCTGATGTTGGTTGCCGATCGGGCCGAGCAGCGACAGCCTCGATAGGGGTGGCAAGGGCGCGGGCTTGGCGCATCTGATCGTGCCCAAATGCTAAAGGAGGGGGGGAGGGGGGACTACGTCGTCCCCACAACACCACGCTGTCAGTAGGCGGTAATAAAGCTTCGTAATAGGAATAGAGACTTTGCGGGTGCAGTCCTTCTTGGCGCTTACGCTTCACAGATGCTAGAAAAGAGCGGTGCCGCGGGCCCAACGCCCGAATTCGGGGTAGTGCCACTGGAAATAACCGGAAATGTCAACCCAGGGGCCAGGGGGGCGTTAACGGAGTTCTACGGCGCGGGACGATGAGCCGCCCTACCCACTTGTCACCTCGAGAGAGCCAGCACAGATTGGCGAACCGACCTCATTCCCGGAGACATGACCGTCGGTGCAGAGCGTGGCTTTCTCACTCCCTTTCCTTTTTCTGCTGCCTTCGTCCCGGGCGGTGTCCGCTTCCCATTTCCCACCGCAACGGTTGTTGTCCCCAGCTGCCCTCTTCTACCTGTGCTCGTCTTCCCCGTCCGTTCCCTGGCTGGCATGGCGTACTGGACGGGACACAACTCGCACCGGCATATATTGAGCCTAAGGAGTATCCTAGGCCGTCCGCTGCACTGCGCTGCTTGGCTACGCTGCCCTCGGGTGGTGTCACGACATGGACGACTCCAAGACGGGGCCCGGAGGCTCCAAGCCCGATGACGAAAGAACACTCGGGACCGCCCAAGGTCCCACCGACCCGCTGGAGATTCACGGCGAGACGAAGCTGTGCGAGGAGGAGCTGTCGTCCTACCTCGATGCCCGCGCGCCCATCGAAGAGCTAGACCTGACCTGGGCGACGGAGACGCCCACCGCGGCGGCGGCGAATGCTCCCGGCGCGCCGCCGGCGCCGGACCTGACGCGCTTCACGGACCCGCAGCAGTGGGCGGCGGGGCGCAAGAACGTGATGCTGTTCCTGAGCTGCGTGGCGACGCTGCTGACGGCGTACAGCGCGGGCGCGTACTCGCCGGCGGCGGGGCTTTTGGCGGCCGAGTTCGGCGTGTCCCAGACGGCCGTCCTCGTGGGCATCACGACCTTCACCCTCGGCTTCGCGGCGGCGCCCATGGTGCTGGCGCCCTTCTCCGAGGTCAACGGCCGCTACCCCGTCTTCGCCGTCTCGGGCCTCGTCTTCGTCCTCGCCCAGGCCGTCTCGGGCCTTGTCCCCTCGCTCCCCGGCATGCTCGTCGCCCGCCTGCTGACGGGCGTCGGCGGCAGCACCTTCAGCACCATGGTGGGCGGCGTCATCGCCGACATCTGGCCCAAGGAGCAGAGGAACACGCCCATGGCCCTGTTCAGCGGCGCCGTGCTTCTCGGCACGGCTCTGGGCCCGCTCGTTTCCAGGTAGGGGCTTCCCCGTCTCCGCCACGAAGCCTTTCCCCGGCGGTCGCAATGCTGACTGCGGTTATTTCTCTTCCCCCCGCATTTAGCATCATGGTTCAGCGGCTCAGCGACGCGCCGCTCACAGGACCGGCCGCGCCGTGGAGATGGGTCTTTTGGCACCAGGTCATCGCCGACGCCCTGCTCGTGGCGGCTATCATTCTCCTGTTCCACGAGAGCCGGGCCGGCGTCCTGCTGGTGCGAAAAGCCCGGGCGCTGAACGAGTACTACGCCGCCCTCGAAAGCCGTGGCCACTTCGGCGTGTGGATGCGCGACACGGCCGATGCGGCCCCGCCAGCCCACGCCGAGGCTTCCACACTCGGCAGCACGACGCCAAACGCCGCCCTCGACGACGAAGAAAAAGCACAGGCGGCCACGGCCGAGCCACGGGCCCCCCGCCCGGCGCCGAGATTCCCGCGCCGTCGGCTCCGGCGGGTGCGCTGGGTGGTGCAAGCGGAGCAGCACGCGTCCCTCGGGCAGATGATCGCCGTGTCGCTGATGCGGCCGTTCCGGCTGCTGGGCACCGAGCCCGTCGTCTTCTTCTTCTCCATGTGGGTGAGCTTCGCGTGGGCGGCGCTGTACCTGACGTTCGGCTCGATCCCGCTCGTCTTCGGGCGCGTTTACGGCTTCGACGCGGAGCAGGCCGGCTACGTCTTCGCCGCCATGCTCGTGGGGGCGCTGGCGGCCACGCTTGTGGGCGTCCTCCAGGAGCGGCTCCTGCGGCACCCGCGCTGGAGCAAGGCCGCCGCCGGGGGCGACGAGGGGGACGCGCCGCCGGGCACGACGACGACGCCGTCGGCGCGCGCCTGGGCCTTCCTGCGCCGGCGCTTCCCCGTCGAGGCGCCCGAGTCGCGCCTCTACGTCACCTGCCTCCTCTCGGCCGCGCTGCCGCTCGGCCTCTACATCTTCGGCTTCACGGCGCGCCCGTCGGCCCCCTGGGCGGCGCCGGCCACCGGCATCGGCCTCGCCACCGCCGGTATCTACTTCATCTACCTCGCCTCCTTCAACTACCTCGCCGACACGTACCAGGCCTACGCCTCGTCCGCCATTGCCGCCCAGTCTTTCTGCCGCAACATGCTGGGCGGCGTCTTTCCTCTCGTCGTCGCCCCCCTCTTCGGCAACCTTGGCGAGGCCCGCGCCGGCGCCGTTCTCGGCGCCATCGCCACCGCCCTCACTGCTGTGCCCTGGGTCCTGGCCCTCTTCGGCGAGCGCATCCGCCGGCGCAGCCGGTTTGCCGTCTCCCTCACACGCAGATGATGGCGCATCACGTTAGACATTCCACATAGACGTAATAGACACACGGGGAGAGAACGGCCCCCCATCTTGAAAAAACACCAGTCCTTGTCGCTTCATTCCGTATAGGCCACGATGCTGCAGTGAACATGGACGGCGCCCACGAGCGCCTGGTCCCGTTAGGCGAGCCGACGCACAAGGCCGCGGCGACCCTTCTCTGCCGCCGCGGGGACTAATCAAACGTGTGCTTCCACACCCACAGGCTCGTCGTGTTGGTGTAGTGCTTGAGGCCCTCGACGCCCCACTCGCGGCCGATGCCCGAGGCCTTGTGGCCGCCGAAGGACACGCCGGGGGCGACGTCGAAGTGCGAGTTGACCCAGACGCTGCCGGCGTCGAGGCGGCGGGCGAGGCGCTCGGCGCGCGCGACGTCGCGGCTCCAGACGGAGGCGCCGAGCCCCGTCTCGGAGGCGTTGGCGCGCGCCACCACGGCCTCCTCGTCGGCCCACCGCAGCAGCGGCACGATGGGCCCGAACGGCTCCTCCGCCACCACCCGCGCCTCCTCGGGCGGGTCGTCCACGATGCACGGCGCCACCAGGTACCCCGGCGCCCCGGCCACCGGCCCGCCCGCGAGCGCCACCGTCCAGCCCTGCCGGTCGACGTCGGCGTACAGCTCCTTGACGTGCTCGAATCTGGCCCGGGGCACGCTTTCCTCAGCCGAAATCCCGAGGCCGACGCAGCCTCGCTCGAAGGCGGAGGGGGGAGGGGGGGGGGGGGCGACACGTACTGCATCCGGTTCTGGACCGGCCCGACCATCACGCCCGGCTCGAATCCGCCGCCCGTTTTGACGTGGGCCTTGGTGAAGTCGACCATGGCGTCGCGGAAGCGGTCGTAAATCTTCTCGTGCACGTAGATCCTCTTGGGCAGCATGCAGATCTGGCCGGTGTTGAGGAAGGCCAAAGTGGCGATTTTGGGCACGCACTAAAACACGGCAGTCGAAGCACGTCAGCTGTGTTCTCGCCATGCGCCTGTCGCTCGCTCTCCTTCTCTCCCCCCCCTCGCTTGCCAGCGGGGCGGGTGGCCGTCTCCTCTTGTACCTTGTCGAGATCGACGTCCTCGCACACGATGCACGCGTCGTTGCCGCCCAGCTCCAGCACGCAGCGCTTCAGCGAGCGGGCGCAGCTGACGGCCACGCGCCGGCCCGTGGCGATGGACCCCGTGAAGGACACCATGTCGATGCCCGGGTGTTCCGTCATCCACGGGCCCAGCTCGTCGTCGCCGCTGAGGACCTGGAACACGCCGGGCGGGAAGACGGCCATGGCCAGCTCCCCGAGCTTGAGGTCGACGTACGGCGTGTACGGCGACGGCTTCATGACTGGAGCGAGCATCAGCGGGCGACCCCCGGGGCGGGAGGGGAAGCGCCCCCGCGTCCATCCCCGTTGGGCGGGTCCTCGGCGCGGGGGCCGGGGGAAGGGGCGGCGGGGGGCCTACTGAAGCAGTTGCCCGTGAGCAGGGCGGGCGCCATCTTGCCGAGGCCGAGCAGGGTGGGCCAGTTCCAGGGGATGATGCCGGCGGCGACGCCGATGGGGCGGAAGGTGGCGTAGACGGTGCGGTCGGCCGTGTCCTCGAGCACCTCGTCGCGCAGCTCCATCGCGGCGAAGGCGCGCAGCCACGCGAGCGTCATGTCGAGCTCGGTGGCGGCCAGGGCGGCCGGCTTGCCCTGCTCGCGCGTGTTCAGCGCCTGCAGCGTGTCGCGGTGCGCCTCGACGACGTCGGCGTAGCGCAGCATCAGGGCCGCCCGCGCCGCGAAGGGCGTCTGCGCCCACGCCGGGAACGCCGCCTGCGCGTGTCGCACCGCCGCGTCAAGGTCCGCCCGCGTCGCCACCGGCACCTCGTACAGCGCCTCGCCCGTCGACGGGTCGATCGAGTGCCGCGTGGCGCTCGTCCTCACGAACTCATTGTTGATGATGTTGCCGGGGTAGGCCTGGTGCGGGGGCGCGGGGGCGGGGCCCGTTAGTGCCGCCAGCGGCCATCGTCTTGGAAAGTACCTACAGTCACGTCCAGGTCGGGGCTCATTTTGCTGTGGATGGATGGCCACGAACTCGTCCGCAGGGGAAGCAGCGGGGATACAGGCGCAGTCGCCAGAGTCGTGGCTCTTTTAAACCACGGCTTAATGCAGGAGCCGGCTTGATCAGCCTCTGTATACGGCGTATGCAAACACAAGGCGCGAATGCGAACAAGCGAGCGACGAGTCGGACCGTTCTTGCGAATGGTGCCCCTCGGCATGAACCGTCAGCGCTGGCATATGCCAAGATCCAATGACGGGCATGCCCGCTCAACATCCTCGTTGCGCGCGCGCGTCCCAGCATGGCGGCCCAGTGGATGAAGCACAAAGTGGCGGGAAGCTCGCTGTCCTTCCTGCCTTGGCAAGTACGAGTCACGCGCGTGTTAGCTCGCATGCGTCTCGAGGTCACAATGTGTTGGTCTAGCACCCGGTAGAGGGGGTTCGAACTGCGATGGGATCCCTAAGTGCGGCACATTGAGTAATAATCCGTCCCGGCAGTCGCCTTCCGCCGCATCACGGGCATCTTGGGATGGAACTCATTGCAGTGTGGTGATTACGGGCATCTTGGGATGGAACGCATTGCAGTGTGGTGATTACGATCTCCCATTACTTTACCCAAGGTATGGTCTGGCATCCGTACTTGGTGCGCACGACGTGTAGATAGCTCCCGCCCAGCTTCGGGGTGAAAAGCAGACCTTCCGAGACGGCTCCCCGCCACGGCCCTTCTGGTCGGCGTGCCGTGGCGGAACGCATAGGTCAGCCGCGAGCTTGCCAGAACTCCACGGCGGCCTCCAGATCGTCAGCGTTCAGCAGGTCGACCCCGTTGTCCACAAAGGTGCGCCAGATGGCGTTCCTGGTGCCGATGGGCCAAGCGGGCGCACTCAGGTACCGGACCTTGATGCCCTTGGCGTGGGCGGTCTGCACTTGCTGCTTCAGGAGGGCTGACTGGGTGCTGTTCAGGTACGGGAGCCGGACCTCGCCAAACTGCTCGGGGAAGCGGGCAGTGGCCAGAGGGGCCACGTCCGACGTGATGTTGCTCCAGGTCGAGTTCAGCTGGTCCAACGGGGCGTCGATGAAGTAGTCGCGCTCGCGGGACCCTTGCACCAGGTCCAGCGGCGTGTTGCCGGTGCCGATGACGGTGACGGGGCCCGTGGTGACGTTGGTGCCGCTCACTGTGGTCAGGAAGCCGTGGTCGCGCAGGGGCTGCAGGGCGCGGACCACGTGGGGCCAGGTCGCGTGGCCGTCGCTCTTGACGTCGACGATGAGGTGCAGCGTCTGGTTGGCCGAGTAGTCGTAGACGCCGTTCTTGGTCGGGCCGTGGGTGACAAAGGCGTTGACGGGGTTCTGGCGGAGGAGGACGTGCAGCAGCGGCTGGACGTACAGGGTGTCAAAGGTGCGGACGGCCGAGAGCGTGCTCTGACGGTGGCCGACGTGCAGCGTGTCGTTGTACAACCACACGTCGGCCTCGATGCTGATGGCCCCGGCCGCCAGGGCGCTCCAGAAGGGCACCCGACGCCAGTAGTCGTTGTGCGAGTGGATGAACTTGGGGATGATGCCCTGCGTGATGGCTGTCGGGTACGTGAATTTGGGGTCGGTCTCGCCGTCCAGCAGGATTTTCTGCAGCTCCGCCGGGAGAGGCCCCAGTTGGACGCCTGTCGTCTGCGCCGTGGCCGAGCCGGCCAATGCGCCGAGGGCAAGAATAGCGGCCAGCATGGTGTCGCACGGGTGAGGCTGCGATCAGGTCGTACGGGTCTGCCAAGTGGCCCGTGGTGTGTGGGAGAGCCAGGCGGGTGCTGGCAGTGGAAACGGAGCGGATGGTCTGGACGTGTCTTCGGCGATGTCGGGGGAGCATTTATAGCCTCGACGCAGCGAGTCCATCTTGGTCCGATCATACCGTGAGTTCTCGCTCGCCTTCAGGCATGCACTTGGTGCCACGAATAACTTCCGCCTGGCCAGAGGGTATCCATGCTGCGATTCGACTTTCTGGGATCTCCTGTTTCTTGGAGATGACGACCGACGCGCTGGAGGAGGGGAAGAAAGGACACTGGCCAACGGTCTGTACGCATTGGCTTCCATTGAGTTCACCTGGAAAGTCTAGCCTTATATGAGTTCTATTACACGCAGGCATATGGAAAACCAGCATCCCGCTCTGGGAAGTCCCGCGGCATCGGCGGTCCCAATAGATGTATCCGTCACTAGTGCTGTGCTGGTCAACCCTAAGATGCCTACATACCTACCAGTCCATGTACATATGTAGATATATAGGTCCCGACTTTGGTTACCGCCCCGCCCCTGCGCCCAGCAGCTACCCAATGGGAACCCGCTAGCACAAGCCCCGACCCCCCCGAGCTAGGGCGTTGATTAGTGGCACTTGCTTGGGATGGGATGAATGTGTCCAGGCATGCCAGGCTCGGCACGTTCGTCCACGGGTGGAGCTTCCCACGCAATCCGGGGTGCATCTCATCCCCCTGCTCTGCCCCATCTCCTCCATTCCCCATCCCATTCGCCATCTCTCCCCCAGCTTCAAACAGATGTGTTCTGCCCCCCTCCACCCGAACCTTAGGCGACGGACAGCTGGGAATCCGTCGGGCCCAGAATGCGCAACTTTCTATCGACCAAAGGGCCCTTGCTGGTGGCTTCGATAGCACCGTTGCGAGCAAGGAGAGCAACGCGAGAGCAACGAGAGTGCCATCGGTTCCACCGGCCATTGCATCTAGGAAATGTCCATCCCTGGTCCTGGATGCTTAGGGTTAGGCCCTTGGCTCTCCCGGACAGAGCAAATGGGTTCAGCACGTCAGTCAACTCGCGATCACGACAAAGGCGCACCCCATGCCTGAGCCCGCGCGCGATGCTTCCAGCACCCGCGTGTCTTTATTGCGGGACGAACAAACCACTGTTGGCTCCCGTCGCCCTGAGAGATGGATGGCCTCGCACCTCGACTCGCCAACGTTTCATCAGGCGTCCCCGTCCCTTCCACCTACTCCCTGCTGTTGACATCGCCTCTCTACCTGCGCCCCCCACTGTTATTGATGTTAAGTGGCCGACGTTGAAACAGACGTGGGCACTGCAAGGACCAACACAACAAATCGTGGCCGCTGGTCCACGCTGGCACCGCCCGTTCCGTGCGCAGTGCCACCCTTCGATTTCACGGGCCCTACCTTTCCGGCGACATGGAGCGGGGAAACTCAAAGAGGGACGACGAGGAGGATTATGCCTACTACGCCGAAATAGTTGACGCCTGGGTCTTCAGCGACAACACCTTTGGCCACCAGGCCTATGACCAACGCGACCCCGCCCACACACCTTGCCCGCCCAGCCCACGCAATGTCTACCAGTTGGAGCGCGTCCTGCACGGCCTTAATGGCTTGCTGCTGGCGCACGACGCCCCCATTTCGCCGCCCGCCCTGGACACTGTCCTTGAAGTCCTTTGGCAGAGCCAGCCATTTGCTATCCACGCCGCCTGCCGTGCCCTGCCCTCAATGGCCCCGAGCTGTGAGGGCTCGATGAGCAAAAAGCCAACCTGGTGCTTAGCGAGCTAGCCCTCGGCCCTGAGAACGAAGGTAGGAATGTTGACTTCTTCAACCGCTTGGACTTCTACGACATGGATGAAGAAAGAGATGGCTGCCCCAGCAAGCGCCGCGACCCGTTGGACAAGGGCAAAGGCAGGGCCAGGCCTGGTGACAGCGATCCACCACGATACCACGTGGTTTGGCCGATCCTGGTCGCGGACGAGAAGCCTGTTGCCCACGCAAGAGAAGGCCGTCCATTCCAACAAACGGGCGGTCACGGAGGCACAGGTAGATTCTCGTGGCACCGTTACACCCCAGGACAAGAGGCAGCGGTCCTAGATCTTAGGTGCGGAGTCGTTCAAATCGGATGACAATCCTTCTACGCGGCAGCACGTCTTATCGACGCCCCAGTCCAGCAGCGGCTTCTTCCGTACCCCGGCCAAACGGGGCATCTACCCATTGCCGCCGTTGCCCATGCGCGCACCCCTGTAGTACCACCACCACCACCACCACCACGCGTCGCGCAACGCATTAGCAGCGCCGCCGCGAAAGCCCATGGCTTGGAAACTCGGCGCCCCAGAAGATGCCAGCGGTGGCGGGCGCGCAGGACCCCTTGGCCCCCCGGCGGGGCTCCAGGACACGGCCAACCATGACGATGGCACTGCAGCTGCCTCAGGCTCCGGGCCCGAAGTAGGGTGGCTTTGACTGGGATGGCCCGAGCCAGGTGTTTGGAAACTTACCTGGCGGGTTCCCGGTCTCGGGCATTTTGACCACCAGGGACAAACATAGGCGCAAATAAATATCGGAGGTGGGAGGTTCTTTCATGCAAGTACACTTCCTGTTGTGCGAATTGGTGCAGCTGGTAGTGGAGGCTTTCCGTTCATTGGAATGAGAGTTGGGGTGGTCATATTGCCAATGGTAGTCATGTGTGGGTACGGAGCAGCGAGTTCTGGGGATACAGGAAAGGAATTTGGCAGCATGGCACACAGGCCTAACCCCAACATGCGTGTAGCAAAGGGAGACGGGGCCCGGCGATTGTCTGTAGCTTGGTGGGGACAGGTTCTTCGGCCTCGACCCCCTCGTCCGCCCATGCCTGCACCGCCGCGCCATGTGACGATCGTCGTGATCGCCAGGGGAACGGCCGTTGAGCCTCATTTCATAGCCATGCAGGGCCAGTTTTTAACACCCACGTGGCGTTGGACCCCCATCTGTGCCCGGCGAAAAGAGGGAAAACATGGGCCCGTTCTGTTCCATCCACCCCAGAGGTGGGCGGTTCAAGTACCCAACTGCAGGGGCCCTGATCGGCCCGATGACCGGTTTGCTAGGCGCGTGCGTGTGGCCGTAGATGCTACCGGTGGGGTGGGGAAGCGAAGAAGCGCTGGCGGGCAGGCTTTCCGAGGTAGCGCGTTTTGGTCGCTCGCGTGTTTCTGCGCCGCCTCTGATGGCGCGGTGGGCGGCGCGCGAGGGCGGGTGCGATGCGACGGGGGCTGCGTCGCACGCTTTTGCCCGGAAAAGCCGGCGGCAGGAGCTGAGCGGCCGCCCGCCGACCCCGACGAGCGGGCCCGAAAGCCCTAGTCGGGACGCCCCGTACAGGATGGATGGGCCTCATATCCCCCCAACGCGCCCCCTCGCCCGCCGGGTCGGCAACCGCAGAGACAACGGGCGAATGGACCAGGCCTGCAGCGCGCATGGCAAGCGCCCAGCTGCCCACCATGGACGGGCCCCCTTTTTTCGCGACGGCCGGACCGAAAGAGCGGGAAAAGCAGGGGCGGAGGGACGGAACAGCAAAGAGGACAGGTGCGCGATGGTGCCATGATTGCGCAAGGGGTTGGGTCCACAGGGCCTCGCGATGGGGCCAGGGAAACTCGACTATTGACAGGTCTCATAGTGGAGCGGCATAAGAAGGGGGCCAAGATGGGCAGACGGGGCTTCTTTTGGCGCAGTTCTACTTTTCAGCATCCCCTTCTCGGTCTTGCTTCTCCCCTTCCCGTCCCTACAAGCGAAGAAAGAGAGAGAGAGAGAGAGAGAGAGAGAGAGAGAGAGAGAAAGAAGGAAAGGGGAAGGGAAGAACCGCTTTCTCCTTCTGTTCCCATCGCACCAAATGGCGACAGCGACGGCAGAACAGCATGCTCCGGCGGCCGAAACGCCGACGCCCGCCTACAGCCTGACGCCGGAGCTGCTGGGCACCGAGCACTGCGGGCCCAAGGGCTGGATCCAGCACAATCTGTGCTTCGAGCTCGCCGAAGACTACGACATGTGAGTGGAAGCAGAGCCCCAGCCCATGCCATGCTCCAACGGCGTCCTTCTCTCCCGCGGGCAAACCGGGCCTCCCCTCCCTGTTTGCGAGCTGGGGCCCCTGCTGACTCGGCCTCGATTCCGCCAGGGAGCACGTCAGCACGCTCCTGCGGCGCGCGCACCGGGCCATGAAGGCGCGGACGCCCATCGCGGGCTGCAAGATGGTGCCACGGGCCGACGCGCAGCAGGCGGGCCAGTGGCAGTGGGTGCCGCTGGGGGCGGACGAGGTGGAGGACCTGCGCTGCGTGGACCGGCGCGGCGGGGCCGGCGCGGGCGGGGCGGCCATGCCGGGCTTCGCAGAGCTCCGGGCGCGCGACTTCCCGGCGGCGGAGCTGACGCCGGCGCGCACGAGCGCGCGCGACATCTGGCCGGGGCCCGAACACGCGGCCCTGGGCGTGCCGGCCCTCTACTTCCAGGCGACCTTTGTGCGCGGCGGCCTCGTGCTCAACACCATGTTCTTCCACGCCTCGCTCGACGCCACCTACTGCTGCGCGGTGCTGCGCGTGTGGGCCGAGGAGCTGCGCCGGCTGCAGGGGGTGGCCGTGGGCGCCGACGACGCGCTGGACCTGGCGCCGCTCGTGGCCGCGCGCGAGGCCCTGCGGCGCCCCGAGACGTCGGCCCTGCCGCCCGACGGGCCGGCCCCCGGGCCCGACGACTACCGCGAGTACCTCGTGCTGCCCGCGACGCCCACGGCGCCGCCGCCCAAGATGCTCGCCGAGAACAACACGACGCAGGCGCACGTCTTCACCTTCGCGCCCGCCGCGCTGGCCCGGCTCAAGCGCGAGGCCGCCCCCGCGACCGCCAACCTGCGGCTCCTGCGCGGGGACGACGACCTGCCGCCCTACATCTCGACGCTGGACGCGCTCAACGCGCTCGTGTTCAAGGCCGTCATGGCGGCGCAGTTCCCGGACCCGGCCGCCGTCGCGGACCCGGAGCGGCCCGCCTACCTCTCCATTGCCCTCGACGAGCGGCGCCGCGCCGGCCTGCCGCGCTTCACTGCCGGCAACCTGCTGGCGTGGGCGCCCGTGTGGGTGGCGCTGGGCGACGTCGTGGCCGAGGCGACGCTGGCCGACCTGGCCGTGCTGATCCGCCGGGCGCTGGCCCCGCGCGCCGACGCCGCCTTCGTGCACCGCCACGAGGCCTTCTTCCGCCGCCTGCCCGACCTGGGCCCCGTCATCATGAGCGCGCTGCTGGACCTGCCCGGCCGCAACATGCTGTCGTCCTCGTGGCGCGACATTCCCTACTACGCCATCGAATGGGGCCCCCTGCTTGGCCACCGCGCCCGCGCCATGCGCCCGCCCTCGGTCGGCATGTGTCCGGGCTTCCAGATCATGCTGCCCGAGCGCCCCGACAAGGAGGCCGGCACCATCGAGATGATTGTCAACGTGGAGAACGAGGCCCTCGGGCGGTTGCTGGAGCATCCGCTCTGGGCCGAGTACGCTCAAAGACCCCATGGGCTGTAGTCAAGACGATTTAAACAAGCACATTAACTTTCTCATAGCTTCTGTTGTTTCAGGCCGTTTGCCTGTCGTGTGCCCCCTGATTCATTCCCGTGATAAGCTCCACGCGATTCCAAATGTCCCCGTCGTCGTTCAGCATGACGAACCCTGCCGGGAAGCCTCGGACTTCGCGCCCGTCGGGCCCCTTCTGCTTCACCACCTGGGGTCGCGACCACAAGTCGCGGATCCTCTTTCCCTCGGGTGGCGGAGACAGACACCCCGGTGGCACGGGTTCGAGGGGCCAGCCAGTCTCGTCCAGCACCAGGTCGTGTTCAATCTCAATGATTCGCCGTCCGATGGGATACATGTTGCCCACGTTCCACAGATTCTCCCGCGTGGCGCCATGTTCCCTGATCAGGGCGAGGGCCCGCAGGCGCGTCGCCAGGTGGCGGCACTTCATGACGACAAAGTACATGAACGGCATCAGCCACGTCTCGAAGCTAAAAGCAGGCCCGCGGCTGACGAGCGCACGGCTGTGGACAACCATGTCGCCGACCTGAGCGGCGCGACGCACCATGGTCGCGAAGCGATCGAAGAAGGCATCATAGGACATTTCCTTGGGATCGAAAACGTGCTCAGTCCAAATCTGACAGAGATCGAACTTGACCAACAGGTTGCAGTAGGCTGCGTCCCGGTGCTCCGAAACGCCCGTCCGACTGGCAAGGTCGTCCGAGGCCTGCTGCCACGCGCGCAGTGCTTCTCGGATCGCCTGCTGGACAGAAACGAGCCCAGGGGGTACGGGCAGATGGCGTCGCTCGCCGTAGCGATAGATGTCGGCCATGCGGAGCAGGTGAGCCATACGGGTCGTGAGGGCGTCCAGGATGTCCTGGGCTTCGGCAACGGTGGCAAAGCGGGTCGGGACGGGCACGTCGAGCCCCTTCATGAGGGGGAAAGCCCGTATGCCCCAGAAGAAGGGCAGGACGCTGAGGCGACGGAAGATGGGGGTCAGGTATTCGTTGGCCCACGGGAAGGCCTTGGTGACGTTGGCCAGGATGCCGATGCCGTGCTGGCTGTGCTCCAGCGCGGCCTCGGTTTGACCCTGGAGGCACGCGATGCAGACGAACAGCACGCACACCAGCAGCACCAGCGGCTCGCTCTTCAGCGCCTTGAGCTTTGCGATGGCGGCATTGTAGTGGTAGGAGCCGAAGGGGCTGTCGGCGAGTCGCGGCGCGGGGACGCGAGGGGCGACGGCGCTGGGGCGGTCGCGCCGCAAAGCGTCCTCATACAGGGCGCTGATGGCCACGAGGCTGTGGCGCACGGCGGGCTCGAAGCTGGCGAACTGGACGACGAGGTGCGTCCAGAAGTAGGGGTCCAGCGGCCCCGAGAGCACGGGGGCCACGACGGAGCAGAAGAAGTCGAGGGCACGGCCCTCGCCGGCGGTGTTGACCGACTGGAAGGCGCTGCTCGGGCGGTACCACGACAGGCCGGGTGCGAGCTGGGCCGCGTAGCCATCACACCTGCGCCCCGTCGAGACGCAGCGTGCGCAGGCGGGTTTCGCCTCGTCGCATTTGACCTTGCGGATCCTGCGCCCGGATGCGGCGGTTAGCGGAACGGGTAGTGGCAGAGGGGGGTGGACGAGCGGGCGGTCGAGGTAACGCGCCCGCTCACCCGCGTCGATTCACCCGCTGGCGGTAGGGCTCGTAGGGCTGCGGTTGCGCGTGCGGGGATGGCCCAGCGACACTACGCGGACGGAGGCACGGCAGGTAGGTACGTACTTGCAGGTAAAACAGCCCGTCCGCACCTTGCGGCTTCCTTTGCGCGCCATCTCACGGCTTCCTTCCCGATCTGCAGGCGCGGCTCGAGATCCAATCTGCTTCGGTCCCGGCGTCTGGTCAATGGGGAGGCAGGCGCCGTTCCATTCGCCATGTAGTCCGTGGCATGGACGAACCCAGGGATGCGACCCGTCCAGTAGACGTCTTTACGCCTCCACTGCCCAGCCCATCTGTCAGCAGCATCGCCAGGCAGCCATTCAATCGGACGGGGAGGCCCGCCCCAGAGCCCCAGCACAACCCTAAGGAGGCGAACGCCTTGCATAAACCCCCGCAACCGCAGACCAATGGTGTCTATTCGTGTCTCGGCGATAAATATTCACCGAGGTTCATTTTCAATCCATCATGCGCATCATGTACGGATGCACATTCGACGTTTGGCTATGCGTGGCATATGTGGCCATCTCCACCCTAGCCAATCTTCGCACAACTGGTCGGATTTGGCCGGCTTGGACGGCTGGATGGCCCATTTCGTTCCCGTGAGGACGTAGACCACGCCGCACATCCCAGCTCCCAGCTCGTGGGCGGCCTTCGAAGAGGGAAGGCAATCTTGCGCAGCCCGGTTCAACCCAGCCTCGGATGAGTCGGTCGAAATATATGACTTGGTACACAACATTCTCGATAGAATCTGCCCAGGGCCGTATTTTCCGAGGCTGGCCGCATCCAGGAAGGACAAACCTGACATGTCTCCCGCAACGCAAAGTGTTTGTGCCATCATTGACCTGGGCGAGCTTGTGACGGACCCAACCGAGTCCTCGCTCTCATTTTGAATGCGGCGCGCGCGGTCCGGGTTAGCCATGGCCAGAAAAGACGGATGAACGAGAATGACGTGAAGAGGGATCGGTGGTTGATCACAAGAAGTCGGATTGGGAAGGTATATGATCATTTGTAGTTGGAAAATAAACGGCCTTGGAGCATGTGGTCTAATCACTGCGGCACTTCGAACCAACCTAGTTGTATTTCGCAAGTGACATTGCCAGTGGCGTGGGTGTTTGTCACAAAGCGTGGCCTAGACGCTGAGTTGATTTGAATAGACTCAGTTGCATTGTTCGGGAGGCCTGTCGAGGTTGGACTCAACAAGACGGTCGTCAGCAACGTGACCTGGTTATGTGTCAAAAATACTGTTTATTCGCTCGCCAACTATCTGGTAACGACTTTGCGCAGTCGTAACATCCTTGAAACGAGACGATATTATCCACGAAAGGATGGCGCAGGGAATCGAGAATCGGCCGACCACAACATGGATGCCACCCCAAGCCCGTTCAGCCGAGCAAGTGTTCATTCCCAGACGTAGGCTGGGATGGCGACCTTGCTATCCGAAACCCTGCGCTTGAATGTGCCTAGTCCGGACCCAAGTCCGGCAAGTCGGGCATGAAGTCGCCGGCACGGTCGGACCACTCCTCGCGGCGAAGGGAGTAATGACACTCGGGGTTCAAGGCGATGCCGGCCCGGAAGTTGGTGGCACCGGAGTAGAGCAGACGGCCGGAATAGCCGACGGGGACGGGGAAGTCGATCCGGTACTTGAAATAGCCCTCGGGGGCCGGCGCGTCGAAGTGCGTTCTTGTGTACGGCAAGCGGCTGGGGGGCTGGCCACTGGGGTGGCTGCCGGCCGGGTAGGGCTGGAGTGTACGGCCGAGCTCGGGTACCAGGATGGGAAGGGACTTGAAGAGGTGGTCTGGCCGAAGGGAGGGGGCGAAGCCGCCTCTTGTCAGCGACTTCGTTCTTCCGGCTGGGTAGGGATGGATTCCAGGGCAAGAAAAGGAGGAGGGAATGACGGACGCTAAGAAATCGTGGGATAGGACAGAGATGGGCTGCCCGAAGCGAGCACGGCCCGGCAATATGGGGGGAACTTACGACAGACGGCCGTGTGGGCGATGATGAGCCAGTGGTAGTTGAGAGTGGCCGGGTCGTAGGCGGCCAAAGCCCTGCCGGCGTCGGCGAAGAGATCGCCAGGGTGATGTCCGGCTTCGAGGTGCTCACAGATAACACGAGCGGCATGGTCATGAAGGAGCTGCTTCATGTTGCCTCCCATAGGGTTGGCGGCATTGGCGGATCGGTTCAAGATGCCAACTTTGCAGCGATTGAGAGATATTAGACGGTGGTTTGTCGCAGCGATACGCAGGAATAAGGGTCCAAGGAGGACGTCACGTACGGTATTGATCAGGAAGAGGAAAGTACTTGGAATGCTGCACAGCAGGGTGCGTGTGCTTGGGTTGCTGTTCCGGACCAGGCTGAGATTTCTGGGCCGGCTTCTCGGCAGACTGCAAAGGCGTGCCAGACATTTTGTCTGGCAATAGCTGGGAATCAGGAGCTGGTTGGAGAGGCGTGGGGGGGGAGGTCAGTAATGGACCAAAGGTGGAGAGATGATGGCAATGTGAGGCCAAGGAAAGATATGCTCTGAAATTTTAGAAAAGAGGCCAAACCAACTCCCCGGAAAAAAGCAAGATTCCCTTGCTTATTATATTATCTATATTGTTGGGGAATCGTGGGGGCCTTGCGACTAATGAGTATCGCGAATATCCATAGTGTGCCTCGCGACTAAAGGGTGTGCAGTGGGGTACCTTGCGACTACCGAGTCCATCCCGTAAAAAGAAAACGCTCCTTGAAGGGATGGCAATAGTCACAGCACACAGACTGGTGCTGCGCCTGCCGTTATTGGATGCCATGTAGGTAGCTGGCATTCGTGATAAAACATCGACTTTTATTCTGCCCATGCTGCCTTGGACACTTTTCATGAGATGAAGACCTCAGGCCAGGAACTGGGAAGTGACACCCAGTTTAATATTCCGTATCCATGACACATCGGTCTCACAAAGCGGGAAAGCAATGTACACCATGTAGCTTGCAGCGGACCGCATTCCCACTCATGTTTTCCTAAATGAAACCCGGACACACTACAGGCCACTATGATAGCCTCAAGAGCCCTCTGTCAGCTATAGCAGACCGATATTGTACGGTGGCTGCCAAGCTTCCACCACCATATGCGGTGATTCCATGAGGCCGAGTGAGGCCAGAACAAGCCACTGACCTTGGGTGGAAAGACTTAACGCAGGCCTGCGCTATGCAACCATTCCTATCATGAAGCATGATCCATCGAGGCGCAGGATTAAGTGCCCAGCGAGATCAAACAGCTGTCGTCGAGCCAAGCTCTGGGGAAGGGCCCAGAGGGGGCGCACCTCGAGGCAGCACGACCCAGACCCGAGGGCCGGAAATCGACGGTACATTACCGGGTCTCCCGGATGTGGCGTCCCACGAGGCTCCAGAGGAAGTAGGCTAGAAGTACAGTTTTGCAGCATCCCGGCAGTTAAGCTCGCCGCTGCAGGGCTGTGGCGTGCGGCCAAACGTCCGCTAGGCATTGTGGTCATCCTGCGGTACGCCTAGTTCATGCTTCTTTCCCAGCCTCGAGGGCTTGGGAGAGAAGGAGGATCGGCGCCAGCGGTCTTCCTGCTCCTGGAGAGGTGTCCTGCAGGACTGGATTTCGGCGTTTTCTCTGCAACTTGTGAACCGATCGATGATGCCTTGAGTTCGGGGCCAGTGGCGAGGGCGTGTATAAAGGACTGTGAGCCTGCTTAGGCAGAAGGCAGAAGCGCCAGTCCTCTACTCACCTACATGCGCGGTGCCACCTCCTCTTCTGCCTGCACCAGAGCCCAATCTGCCTGTCCCACTGATACCACTCTCCCTTGCATTACCCCGCAACACCATGAAGCTCGCACTCTTGTCCGCCCTCCTGCTCGGCGCCCAGGCTGCCAGCCACTCGGACCAGGGGCAAGCCACGGGCAGCGAAGCCCCCGAACCCTTGGCGACGCAGCCGGGCATCCCGTCCGCGACGTCTGCCGCCGCCGGGACCGCCCCGCCGCCGCCCGCGGGCAACGTCACGAAGCTGCTGCTGCGCGGAGTGGAGACGCTCGATGAGCGCGTGCTGGCGTACGGCGGCGGCGACCCGGTTTCCATGTTCGAGGCGGCCAAGGGCCTGGTGCTGCTGGTGCAGGACCTCACGCGGGTGCTCAACGGCACCAAGCCGAGCCTCCCGGCGGCGGCGGCGGCGGCGTCTCCCTCTTCCGCGTCCGGCGGCAGTGCATCGCCTCCCGTCACCCGCGCCTCGTTCGCCGCGTCCGGCGCCGGCGGCGACCCCGGAGCTGCCATGCGCCCGGCCATCGAGCGCTTGCTGCGCGACATCAATGATACCAAGTGGGCGTTCCAGCTGGCCAGCATCTGCGACATCATGTATTTTGCCGTGGGCCAGGTTGGTATGTGATCAGGACGCCGGCTCCTCCGGCTCCTCCCCACCTCTCCGGCCCCCGGCTGCGGGGGCTTCCCTTCCCGCCCGGGGGCGTGTTTTCTTGCTTGCTTACCCGGTGAACCAGGCGAGAGCTTCCACGACCTCCTCACCACGGTCGTGGCGCAGGCGCCCGCTGCCGACCAGGCCGCGGCCAACAAGACGGTCGCTGGCGCCACGCATGCCTTCGAGCAGAGCCAGGCGCTGCTGGGGCCGCGCTACTGCATCAACGCGAACGGCCAGGGCCCGTTCCGGCCCGGCCACCAAAACAGCAGTGCCCCCCATTGGAACCCCCAGCTCCCGCCGCCGCCGCCGCCGCCAGCGGGCTTCCGGGCCTTTGGCAGCAACAGCACCATGACGAGCTCATCCTCGGCTCGGTTGTCGACAGCGACCTCTGTCGCTAATCCAGCGGCCACCAACGACCGTGCTCAGGGCGCCGCCGCCGCCGAGACCACCGTCTCGGGCGATGCCCCGGCCGCTACGGCGGGCGCCGCGGGTGGCTTGCGCGTCCCCGCCGCGGCGGCCTGGGGTTTCCTGTTGGCGGTGCCCGGATTCTTGCTGTAGGAACGTGAAGAGGGCCAGGTCTGTCCGTTTGGACTCGGGGAGAGGGGCCGTGTACAACACGACAGGGAGGTTGGCGGATGGGGTGACTGACGTTCCATAATCTGGTCTGTTTTGTGTTTCAGTATTGTCCGGGTTGTATCTGGGGATGGGGATGTCACCGTGCGCTGGATGCCGGCTATTGGATATGTATGAAGTTGTTACAGCTGTATATGAGTATAGTATCATCGTTTGTTTGTTCAGCACAAGCCTATGTATGTACCATTTGGTCGTCCTCATGCCTCCGTTCAGTACGTAGAAGCAGCCTAGCGGCCAGGGGCTGCGATCTTTGCCCACTCCCAAAGGTGAAGGGGTCGTTCAGCTTGGCCACGCTGACGGTCGGGTAGCTGTCCGACGGCGTGCAGTTGGTCGACTGGCGCTGGGTGAGGTCGGTCGCTGGAAGGCCCAGGGCCGAGCCCAGGAGCACGACAGAGATGGCGCGAAGCGCCATGGCGAGGCTGTCGGATAAGGTATCGCGTGATCAGGGGTGGGCGATGGGAAGACCAGCTCTTCCCGGAGGCCGACAACGCCGGGTCTCGACGTTATATCTGGCGCGAGCGGGTGCGGAGCGGGAAGGCCTGTGGACACCCGGACGAAATGGAACCGGCCGGTGGAATCGAGGTCACATCCGCAACCCCGCCGTCTCGGGCCTATTCATCCTGGGGCAACCGCCGGTTCGTCGCCCGCCAGGAGCGGCACGGCTCTTGCCCCCCCAAGTCGGCAGCCCCCGTTAACCCGCTCGGCAAGGGTTGCCGTGCTGCCGGGGTGCAATAGCCTTGCCTCCTAGTCCAGAACTGGTGACGAGAGTGCCTCCGGCTTATCGTGTGCCCTTTCCAGCACCCGATGATTCACCTCCGACCTGCCTGGCCGTGGCTCCATATTCAAAATTCCATCTGAGTTGTCTGGTGTTGCCACCTCCGTCCATGGATGGTCCTGGCACCCCGGATGGAAGAGGTGGAATTTTCGATTTAGCCAAAGATTGACATACGGTATGCCTTGTCGATGTGCACTCTTGAAGCCCGTGTATCGGTCTATATCATCGTCCTCTCTACGCGATACTAAATTTACTAGTGGACCTCGGTGTGGACGCGTTCGCGCGCGTCGGGCAAAGGCGAAGCTTCATTGCGTGACAGGGCCTGCGGCGAGCCGGCACATAAGCGTTGGCCTGCGCCCAAGTCCATGCAACGCAGTCGAGCTCTGGAGTTGCACTCGGGCGCCATCGTACTGGCACTGTTTCCAGTGGGCTGAGCCTGTATTTTACTGGCTCAATTGGGTGGCTTCCGCCACTAGGGCACTGTTGAGGGTCATTCCAGTCAACCCCCAGCCACGGACGGACTGGACTGTGGCTGGGGGCGGCCTGAGCTGGAAGTTTACTGTTCCATGCGGTACTCAGCCCAGTTGGACGAGTGCTTGGTGGACTACCACAAAGCTTGGGATCTTCCACCACCTACACTATTATCCAGGACACTGCCGCAGCATGGGAGTCGCTGCGTTGACCATCATCTGCTCAATTGACCATGAGGTGCCGCTAGTGGCAGCACCACTGGCAGCACCGCATCTGGTTCCTATCGACTTTAGGCCTTCTCCTCCTGGCCGGGGCCAAGGAAATTGACCCGGACAAGAACCATCACATCAGTCCTCATTCCGACCCTTCAGTCCCAGTTTCTCGGCTCTGAGCTTCAGATGCTCGTCCTGAAGGCTTGTGAATGGTAGCTCGAGGTTGTGGCACCGAGAGCCTACATGGCTTCCGTCATTAGCCAGTAAACGGCACCGCTCATGATAGCGCGACTCTGAAGTCCGTATACTTAATTTGGCGACGAGTATGTCTTGCAACTGGGCAGCAGTTCCCTCCCAATCCTCGGGCTTTGGCAATGGCCAAAACCCCATGGCGCACAGAGACTGAATCAGCGAACCAAGGATGGCTGCGTTACATGCCCCCGTCTCTGCGAGTTCTCGGAGACAGCGGAACCCGTGGTCCGGTATGCGTTTCCGAGCAATCGATGATTCGATGGTGTCCTTGATAGGCCTCAGTAGTGCGGTGATAGCCTTGAGCCTCAAGCCCCGAATGAGGGTTTCCACTCCAGATGGCAATGGTACCAGAAAATCGCACTTTGGTTTATTCCAGACGAGCTTCACCACGATGAACTCGAAGACGGTCCTTGATCCGAGTTCCCAAGAGACACAAGCCGCCTTCTCGAGATCCAAACCGTGGAGGGTTGTCATGGTTGCTTCCAGGCTACGGACCAGCTGGGCTGCCCATGGACGGAGGATATGCGTCAAATCGTATTTGTCGGTGGGGATGGTGATTTTATAAAGAGTCCTCAGCCCCCCGGCGCCTTTGATGCGATAAGATAGCGCATCAAACCCTTCCAATTGGCCATGTATGACTGGCAACAGCAACTTCATGACCTCCGGGTCATCGTCGAGGAGGCGAACTGTCCAGCCCGAGTGTGGTTTCCTTGCCTCTGCGAAGCGCCCGTAAAGCAGGGTCTCAAAGGAAGGAGCAGCCCGGGCCATGGCGCGCGAGCAAACGCGAAAGGCGATGGGCTTTTGCGCCTGGCCCTCTGGCTGTCCCGACTGCTCTGGCTGCCCTGGCTGCTCCAGTGTCGCTGGTGGCCCCTCCTGCTTCAGACGCGCCGAGTCGCCCGACTCGGCATCTTGGAACGAGCATGAATCATCGCCAACGACGAGAATGAGATCACCACGGCGGTCGATGTCGACCTGGGTGGGGCGACAGGACGAATGCAGGGTGCAGGGGCGTTCTGGGCCAGGCGCAGCTCGTGTAGGCCCTGACGAAGCGGGCGCGGGAGAGGGTGAGGCATCGTGGACGGACGCGGGTTTGTCGACGCTGTGGGGGGGCGACGGCGGCCTCTCGCCTCCTCCAAATGAAGACGACGCCATGATCTCGTCACTTGTGAACCGTGGCTGAGAAGAGGTGGGAAGAAAAGAGCACTGGAGGTTGGAGGGGAGCTTGGATGTCGACCTTGGTAGGTGCAACCACCTGAAGTATGGGATGGACCTCAAGCGCCGCGCAGGTGGTGCAGCCACAGCGGTGCTGCCACTGGGACTTCCAACCTGCCGCATGCTGCTGAACCAAGCCAACGGTTGAAGTACTTCCACGCGTTCCTGTCGAGGGGCGAAGAGGTTACGACCGGCGACGGGTACCTAAACGGGTTGTCTCTGGCGCCTTGTGAGTTTTTTCCCATGCTTTATCTTGACCTCATGAAGCTGAATTGCCAGTTCTCTCCCCGGTCTTCGCTCCGTCTTTGCCACAAACGACCATCCCGGGAACCCTGAGAATCTGCCAACCCAGTGAATCGCCATCCATCAACCTCTTATTCACATGTGCGCCGAGAAAGCCTCGGTCCTTAAGGGTACTTTCTGCCAAGGTTGCTTTTGGTATTCAAAGTCAAAGTACCTCTGTGTGAATCGACCTGCGTAATAGATGGACCCACCCGACATTCTATGCCGCCCTCGCGTGCCGTTTCTCCCAAGCCCTCGGGAGGCAGCCCCAGGACAGCAGCGTTCCGCGTGTAATGTCTTTCGTATTGGATCGTGAAGTTCAGGATGGGTCTTAAGGCACCACGATACCACTTGGGGGACTTTTGTCGACTACCAGTATGCGATATTTCGGATCAGAAGCAGGCGAGTAGTTGTCATGCCAGACCCTGATCTGGAGGCGACAGAGTTTCTTATGCAGGATGCGGGCGGTAGGCTTTCGGTTCTCCGCCTCGGGCAGGGGCCAAAGGCCGGCGGCTATGAGCGATGGGAGGAGGGGGCTCAGCATCACCATATTGCAGTGGTGTTCCGGGTCGCTGACGCACTGGTACCGGGGCGCGTCGAGTGGCGACCACCGCTGCTCCATCGGGCATTCGAGCGTGGCCAGAAGAGGTTGCAGGAGACCCGTAATGAGCAGCATCCGCGTGGACCATATCATGTCCCTCTCCCAAACAATCAGAATGTGGCACGGGGAGATGGGCAACTCGGGCACTGTTGTTCACCGGCGAAACCGTGCAGCAGTGCAATGTAGAAGTCGGGCTCCCACACGACCCACGCCACCCGCTTGATGAGACGCATGCAGGTGTCTCTCGAGCCCAGCTCTCGGTGATGATAAGCAGGTAGGTGCGGGTGCGGGGGGTCCGATGGATGCTCATGCGCTTCTGGGTGAAGGCCAGCAGGGTGACGGCCCAGGGCCGGAGCATGTGCGTCGGCTCGTACTTGTCGGCGAGGGTGATGAGGCGGTAGAGCTTGGCAACGGCCGCGAGGCCTTTACCGTTGTCGCCCTGGAGGCCGAGAAAGTAGTCCCATCGGAGCGGGCGTGCAGGGCTTGAAGCCGCAGGACCTGAAGCAGCAGGCCCATGGCGTTAGGGTTGTCGTCGGGCAGCCGCAGCTTCCAATGGGGGGGCCGCCGGTGCCCCTCCGCGAACCGGCCGTATAAGATGGCCTCCCACGACGGGGAGAAGGTCGCCTCGCGTATCAATCACCGCCAGTCCAGGCGCGTATGGTTTACCTATGCTCTCTGCTGTGCGCCCACAAGAACGATGTGGTTGTGGAGTGACGCGACAGAAGCGCCCATCTCCGCAGTGGAGACAGGGTGGGATAGGAGGGGCAAGGGCCATCCGATACTGACGTGTGCTGGGGCACGGGCAGTGGCGCCTGCCATCATGGAGAGCGGTAGCATAGAACGAAGAGGAGATAAACAGCATGATGGAATCGTGGAATTCATTGCTTCATACTCGGGCCAGCTGCAGCCCGTGTGCGGGAGTAGTATCCAACCCCCCGCCAACGCGCGTGCGCCCACGGCCAATGGCGAGCCGTGGTTCCAACAACGCCGGCAGGCGAAGGGGACGGCGGCCTCGGGCATGTCGGCCGACTTTCATTTTCCCTCTCGCTTGCCTCCTCTTCTTAAGCGGACCACTGGCCGGTGACACCGCCGACCCAGATCTCGGGCTTGCTCTTGGTGAAGTTGGAAACGTCGCCCATGATGGCGGCGTCGGCGCTGACGGCCTTGAACTTGTCGAGGTCGGCAACGACGAGGACGCACTGGACGTGGCGGCCGGTGGCCTCCTTGTCGAGCACGCCGACGGTCCACGACTGCAGGCCGTGCGGGCCCCAGTTCTTCTGCACCAGCGGCATGTGCGTCGCCAGGTAGTAGTCCATGTTGAAGTCGTCGGCCGCCTCGGCGGGGTAGAGCACGTTGACGATGCCTGGAGCCATGTGTGATGTTCTTGTGGGAGTGGTGGCGGTAGTAGTGGTGGGCTAGGCGGGAGAGGACAACAAGGAGGAGCCAGAAGAAGGATGTGGACAACTGGGCGGACGGAGATCGATTGGAGGAAAAGGGCAACCAAGCACGTTCGACACGTACGGAGACAGGAGGGGAGAGACGGCCTAATATGTACCTAGAGCACGCGCGGAACGGGTGGAGATGGATGATGGGTCGGCTTCGTCGCTGCGGGGCACACGCACGCACAGGCACACGCACACGCATGGGCACTGCAGCACATCATCATCGGCTGGCACTGGCACTCCAGCTCTTGTTGGTCGGCTTTTACGACTGGCGCCCACCTCGGCTGAGTCTTCTCTACTCCCAGGGACAAGAGGGGCACGAGATGCGTTTCACACTGGCTGACGATGGCTAAGCTGCTTGACACTCGCCGGCTATGACAGGACGGCGTTCCAAGGCTTTGGCGCCGAAGCTCTCCCGGTTCTTGCTGGTCGGCGTTTACGACCCGCGCCGATGATCGAGTCTCCTCCACTCCCAGTGAAGATGGAGGGGCACGGAATGGGCTCCGTACTGAGGGATGATGACTAACCTGCCCACCTCCTGTCCAACAGAGCGGCAGCCCTTCATTCGTCCCATTCCGCCCCCGAGCGCGGATCGTACCGCGCCTCAATTTGTCAGCCGTCGTCACCGGACGCGCAGTCCTCTTTTTGGCCGTCTCGAGGCACTGGGGCTGTTCCTGCCAGTGCCGGACCGCTTCCGCCCGTGTCGGTCCCTCAAACCACCCAGCTACCATTCTCTAGAACGGCGATGCGCCGACTGCTTTGTCGTCAAGTTGTCCTTCACAACGAGAAGCGGCAAGACCGAGAGCGGCAAACCGCTGTGATACAAGTCAATGCAAACAGGCCCAATGTCATCATCATTCAAACAAGCGCTATCTACCTGCTTCTGCTCGGCCAGTCTATGCTGAAATCAACGCTATGCCAGGCCATGCCACCAACGCCAGGTCCCGCAACTCACGCCCGTACCATTAGGCCGCTCGTCGCTTTCGTCGCCGCCGCCTACTTCACAAGAACATCTGGCGCATCTCGGCATCCTTCTTGGCGGCGCCGGGCGCCGTGTAGTCGATGCCGCTGAGGCTGGTAAGATCGGCCTCGAAGCGAGCCTGGATCTTGGTGACCTCCTGGAGCTGCTCCATGTCGAGGCGCTTGCCCTCGAAGGCGGCCAGGCTCTCAGCCGCCTTGATGACGTTCTTTATCTGGCGCCCGTTGAGGTCGTGCTCGGCGAGGCGCGCGAGGCCCTTCTCGTCGACGATGGGCCGGTCCGCCTCATCGCCGCGCGGGATGCGCTCCAGGAAGTTGCGCCAGATTTGCAGGCGCGACTCGTGCGTCAGGTTGGTATAGCGGATGGGGATGTGGATGCGGCTCTTGAAGGCTTCGTCGAAGGAGGACACGCGGTTCGTCGTCAGGAACAGGATGCCGGCGAAGTACTCGAGCAGGCGCAGGAAGACGCTGACCATGGCGTTGCGGTGCAGGTTCTGTGGTGAGCGCTCCTCGAGGAACACATCAGCCTCGTCGATGAGCAGAACCGCGTTCCACGCAGACGTCATGCGCATGATGCGCGCCAGTTCCCGGTCGAGATTGTAGGCGTCGGTGCCGAGGTCGCCCGACGACACCATGTAGAGCGGCCGCCGCACGTACTCGGCCACGCACTCGGCCGTCAGCGTCTTGCCCACGCCGGGGGGGCCGTGAAGCACGCACACGACTCCCTTGCCCTTGCCCTTGACGATGTCGTCAAATTTGGCCCGGCCGGGCGCCTGCTGCGTCGAATGCACCGACACCAGCGCCTGCACCGTCCGCTTCGTGCCCGCGTCCAGCACCAGCTGGTCGAAGCACTGCGCGTTCCACTCGATCGGCTTCAGGTCCTTGGCGAAAAACTCCAGGAATGCCTTGTTGGCGAATGCGTAGCCGCGCACCATCGATGTGGCAATCACGGCCTCCTCGTCCGAGAGCGACCGCAGCTCGGGCTCCGCGTCTGAGAGCTCGCCCTCCAGGCCGTTGCGCCGCAGGGCTCGCCGCTCCGCCGCCTCCTCGTCGGGGGGAGGCAGATCCTTCACCGTGAAGGCGTAGTCCGATGCTTCCTCGTGGTACGTCTTGCAGTCAATCATGACGCGGCAGTTCACGTGTACGCGCTTGTAGCCGCATTCCGTCTGCTCGAGGCCCACGCCGGTGTAGTGCATGTAATGCTGGCCAACATAGCTCTCAAACCTCCTTCCGCGCTCCAGAAGCATCTCCCGCTTGGCCTTGGCGTCCTCGAGCATGTCGAGGGGCATCGTGCTGAGCTTGCACAGCTCGCGCGTACCCGTGTACTTGGGGATAAAGAGGTTTGTCAAGCACGTGCCCAGGTTTTCGCCGTCGTAGTCCACGTACCGGACGCGCACCACCAGGCCCGGCGTCTCGTCGTTGCCATACTCGTCGTCCACCCAGCAGTCGCGAACACGGAAAGCGCGGCCTTCGTTGAATACCTTTGCGTACACCAGGGTTCCGGGTCGGAACAGCGTCCACAACTTGTCGAAGTTGACGGCCTTGACGTCGCTGGTGACGCAGCGCTCATAGGCGGCGATCTCCAGCTCGAAGTGCTTCTTGATCCAGTCCATCAGCATCGTCAGCTGCTTTAGCGACTCGGTGTCGCCGGCCTTCTCGAACCGCGCCACGCCCTCCGTCTCCAGTTCCTTGCGGCAGTGGAACAGGCAGTGGTAGGGCGCGCTGATCTGGACATCGTCGACGTCGATTGGCTCCGAGGGATAATTGCCAATGACATCGTGCATCAGCTGCCGCAGCGGCAGCGGGTTCACGTAGAGCCGCGTATCGTCCAGGTCACCATCGCTGTCAAAGTGTCGCACAACACAGAAGGCGTACAGGCGCCACCAGTCCTTCTGCTCCGGTTTCTCTACGTCATCCTTGCGCTGGAAGGGAACAGTCAGCAGTGCGCCCAAAGGGGAGTGGCGGTGGGGATCGGCCTGCCTCAACAAAGTACCGCTCGTCCTTGTCGTCGTACTTGCGGTCCAGATGCTTGATTTCGCACTTCATGGTCTGGTCCTCGCCGTCTTTCTTGTCGGCGTCGCCGTCTTTCTTGTCGGCGTCGCCGTCTTTCTTGTCGGCGTCGCCGTCTTTCTTGTCGGCGTCGCCATCCTTCTTGTCCTTCTCGTCCTCTTTTTCGACCTTGTTATCGTCCGCCGAGGTTTCGTGCGGGGATTCCGTCTTGTCCTCGACGGCGCCCTTGGAGCGAAGTTGGCAGCAGCAGCAGCATCTCTGGTGCTGGCCGTCTGGGACATGTGAGTGGCCACTAGTCGAGGCGGCCGTGGAGGTTGCCTGTTCGGATGTGCCGTTGGTGGCGGCAACTGCCAACTTCTTCTCCCCCGCGGTTCCATTGGTGGCCTTGTCCGAGGACGGTGCTACCGGGGCATCTCCGTTGGCCACATGGTCCTCGACCAAGCCAGGCGCCATTGTGTGCTGGGGAGAAATGGCAAGCGTGTGGCGCAGCTTGGATGCAATGGTGCCGGTGCGGACTTGTGGAGCGATTGCCCAAATGAGTACTTGGCTACTTCTATACTTTTTTTTTGGGGGGGGGGGGAGGTCAAGTCAAAAGTAGCAAGCGACGGGATGATGCGATGAGCGCCGGCCGCAAGTAGATGGTGATATGAGGCCAGGATGAGAGGGAAGGTGTTGCTGCAATGGTATCAGGCGTGGGCGGTGCAGTCAATAAATACATGGCATCCAACTGGCTACGTAAGTAGGCACCCAGGTGAGTGAGTATTTTAGTAGACGCACCGCATACTGGTGAGCACTTAGGCGGCCCGTGAAGGAATGAAGCGGAGCCGCAGCCGCCGCCCGCAGCATCAGCCCCAGCACCAACAACAACACACAACAACACACCAATGTGTGTGGGTGTATTGGCGCAAGAGGCACTGGAGGCCGTCGGTAGCTTCCAAGAATGCGGGTCTCCCGTCCGAGTGTGTCATCCCGCCTGCTTGCCCGCGACGAGTCATAGCCCGAAACCCACCGCAAGCTTGCATCGGTCGCCAGAAGCTCCAATCACGACGGGAACCAGGGAGGCTCAGCAGGCAGCACCGCAGAGGTAGTATCCGAGATGCGACAGGCAAGATATCCTAGTCCCCACATGGGCTGACGGGCGGTGCTGTCGTGTCCCCGCCAGCAGCCCAAACGACGGCGCCAACCTCAGCAGGCCCCACGCGCAGCAGGCAGACACGGGCCCTGCAGGCCAAGCCAGGTCAGCCCGCATGGGGCTACGATGGCATACGCTGGGATGGCCACGCCACGGCATGGCATTGGGGCTCTGTCGGATTCCCCATCAGCGCTGGCGATGGGAGGCAGCCCGCCTGGCACTGCCATGGGAAAGACTCCCTCGCGTCACATCGCGGGCGGGTGGCTGCCTGCACCATGGGCTTCGTCCATCGTTGGCATCTACTTACCCCACTAGGCAGCCCCCAAACATGGATCCCATCCCGCCTTCTGCCTTGTTGCCTGTAACAGCCAGCCCTATGGGACGGTGTATGGGATCGATGCGGGGGAATCTGTAGCCTTCGCCCCTGTAGAAGCCCCACCAAGCCCCTGTGGTGTAAGATGCACCTGGCCGCGAATCACCAGGCTGTGGAGATGGCCATCCTCTGCAGAAATACTCAAGGGAAGCGCCCGCGGAGAAGGTTCATACGTTACCGGCAGCGGGATAGGTACCTAAGCTTCTGCTACAGCCGCCTTCGACAGGCGGCTGTGAACCAAGGCCGGACGGGGGGCCCAACCGCGCTTGTGTGCGAGGGGTCGGATCATCGGCTTTCAATCAATGCTCATGCCGGCTACTTTGGCCGCTGGGCTCGCTTGTGCGCCTCGTTCGTTCCCCACGGCATGTCTGCCTCACCAGCGACTTGTCGACCCCCACCTTGAGCTTTCGTGGCTCCTGCATGGAAGACCCAATGAATGTGCTCTCATTGGCGCAACATCAGAGCAGCTGCGTGGCAGCGTCGGTGCTGCTTTGCTGGCGGCCGGGGTTCGGAGAAGGCGGGGTAGTGATCGCTTGCGCGGCATCGAAACTTGCTCAGCTTGACCGGCACCATGTATATATGCCAAAGATCTTTTCCTTATTGGCGTCATTGAGATCCGTCCGTATGATTCATCCATGGTCCGCCTCTCATGGCCTCTCCTGTTGCCTTAAGTTGCACCTTCTCTGGTCGATAACGGGCCGCCAGCATCCACACTACAACACAGGCATTCTGCCCTTGGACCAGATCCATAACAGAATGAGCGACCAGCAAGTAATCACCGGTAATAATGGCCCGACGAACTCTATTGTTGATAGTCATGTTTGCGATCGCTTGTCGGAGCATACTCTGCGCTGCCTTAGCAAGCAGCGGCCACGATCTGGTGTATATTGAGGCGTCGCGTCGATATCAGAGGCGCTCGGCATGTCGCATTTGTCGCATGCTAGCCACATCCCGGCGGGTCGGGAGTTCCAACGGCCATGTACCCAACGACCACATTGGGGGACGCTTAGTGGTGTTTCCCATTCTCAAACTATTTGGTGGCTCCCTGGGCGACGACGACGAGGGCCTGCCGCTTCTTCTGGCCGTCGACTTCAACGGGAAGACAAACTGGGGCCCTGCCCGCTGGTTACGCCTGGGCGTAGCCGCCCGCGAATACGAGCATGACATTGTTAAAATTGTCCCGAAGACGGCTGATCTTGGATTTGCACGACGCTGCCCGGATCGTTGTCGATCGCAAAAGGAGTCGCATACACAATGCACAGGGCTGGCCTCATTTCAGTCCAAATATGGGTCGGTGCATACACAACGCAACAAATCGTCGGTCTCATATCCATCCAAGTTACGGGTGATCGACTGGAGCTGCGACCTGCCATGCGTGATTGACACCCCCCCTGGAAACCGAATGCGTCGCGTTTTCTTACGCCTCGGGACTGTCACCCGCTAATTCTGCCACCGAGCCCTACTCTAGGGTTGTGATTGATGCGATTAAGGCTATACGTCGGATGGGCTTTCGATATCTCTGGGTTGATCGCCATGTATGTATCATCTCCTAAAAGCCATTTCGGACGCTTGCAATGGCTTATGGCGCTGATTTAAAACCTGCGGTGCATCGGCCAGAACAGCGATTCTGATAAACTGCACCGTATATCTCAGACGGGCAACAATTTATGCACGTACTATTCTCACATTCATAGCAGCAGCTGGCGATGATGCTTCATATGACCTACCCGGCATGGGTTCAGCGCCACGGATGGGCCACGCCAAAGAAACATTCAATGGTGCATCTTTTATCGCAACAAACCTTGTGCCGGTTGAGTCCGTGAGAACCTCTAAGTGGGCAAAGTGAGGCTGGAAGCTACAGAAAGGGTTCCTAATGAGTTGTTGCTTGATGCGGTGCAGTAACGCCAGCGGCGGGGGCGACACAAGGACCTCATCGGGGGGGGGGAGGGGGTCATCAATCCTGGCTGCTGCGAATGAAGGAAGCCGTGCCGTCTCACAACCAGGCAGGAGGGAATAGCGTGGCAATACATGGGCCCCGCTGCTGTACATCGCCAGTTGACGGACCAGGCCTACGAACAGGACACGGGACAAGCCCAAAAATGCATTTTCTGCTGGCAATATCCTGGGATCGAGAGAAAGATTGAAACTAGTAACGCAGTTTGTAAAGAGGTGGATGTACCCGGAGCGGTGCAGGATGACATTTACCAAGCTATCTGCAGATGGCCCCTAACAAAAGCCTGAATACCAGAAGGGCAGCAACAATTATCGAGGTAAAAACAGATGTATGAAAGGCGTCCATGGCCAGTATCTAACCTCTATAGTTCTCTGCCCTCTCTCTCTTTTGCCAGAACCATCAGTACTACAACCTTTGGAGTCTCATGGTTACCGCCCCGTGTAAGGATGATATCACAGGCTGGCAGTAGACTAATAAGTTGGCCGTAGAGAAGAGAACTCGCCCTCTGCCGAACTGGGTACGACCATTCAGGTTGCTCGCTTTAGCGTACGTTGTCCAGCCAACACTACGACAGCTTGCGTATGTGGGAGATAGCGGGCCCAATCCTGTTGTGTCTCAGGTGTCGGCTGTAGCAGACTTTGTGCAAGCTCGCGTATAGCACGGAGTAACGAGAAGACGGAGGTCAAATCTCTCCGATACACCCTATATGGCAGTCCACGGTTGGATAAAAGCGTACGCCATCGGCGTCCAAGTCGCCTCAGCACTGTCTAAACCACCCCCTGCCTCGGGAACTCAAGAGACAGGTATGTTGTTTTCTCCGGGGGGGCGGATATACTGGAGATATACCACCGCAAAATGATTGTCTCAATTGATGTGCTGAAATGGAATGAGCTGTGTTGTGGCTGTCGGGTCTGGGATCGTATTACACCAGGCGCGAGGACGCAAATGTATAACTGTATCTCTCTTTGCGAGAAGATTGACACGTCTCTCTCCCTAAAAACTCGACAGCATGGCATATCCAACGGTGCAAGACATCGCAAGGTGTTGAAGGTGGCCACGTTTATCAGGATCCTTTAGTTAAGAGCGGATACGTTCTTGTCGATTGCTACTATCAATTCGCGTATAGATACAGCTACAAACCCTTTACCACGCATTAAATCTCCTCGGACGCTCTAGAACTGCTACACCGCCTGCCAACACTTGGCTCGGCCTCGAGTACGTACCCGTGTGCAATTCACCGCGCTCTGCTCGCCGGCAGTACCGACCGGGCAGCCCAGCGACCGTGCCGCCGACGAGGGGTGCGTCGTCGGACCGCCGCCAATCATCGCGAGGTGCCCGCGTCCCAGCCCCATCGTAGCGCATTATGCCTATTACGTTGCGTGCAGGTGCTGGGGCGAAGGGGAGGACCGGGTGGGGCGACCTTGCTGACGTTGCCAGCATCGTTAGCCCCCAATCTTCTTCTAGTGGGACTCGGCAGCCGTACACTCGGCCGCCAGCAACAGAGATACCGACGGCTTCTAAGTACCACCAGATTGAGGCTGATGTGAGAGCTAAGCATTCTCTTGCTTGTTGCTGTCTACCGCGAGAATGTCGTTTTGATCCGAAGGGCTCAGAGTGTGGGCCGATGTATATAAACCCTACCTCTCTTCAGCTCAGTCGGATTTGTTTCCATCGATCAACATTGTCTTGGTACCCACCTTGTAAATCCCGCTTGTCCTCATATATTGAGCTATTCCATCACCACCATGTTCGCCCTCGGCTCCCCGACCTTTACAGAGGCGTCGCTGCCCAGCCAGCACAAAAAAGCAAGTCCCACCACCACCACCACGGCCATCGTCCTGTACAGCACCTCGCTTGGTTCCATGCTAACATAGGCCCTCCGCAGGTCTTCATTATTACCGGTGCCTCCAGCGGCTTCGGTCTCGAACTTGCCAAGCTCCTTTACAGCAAAGACGGGACAGTGTACCTGGCTACGCGCTCGGCACATAAGGCGGAATCCGCCATCTCTCTTCTCCGCGACTTGTTCCCCTCCTCCCGTGGCGCCCTCTCCTTCTTGCCTCTTGACCTTGCGGACTTGTCCACGATTCCTCATGCCGCCGCGACTTTTGCGGCCCACGAGACCCGCCTGGACGTCCTATGGAATAACGCAGGCGTGATGCTGCCTGCGCCCGCCGAGTCGCGCACCAAGCAGGGATTCGAGGCGCAATTGGGTGTGAACGCCTTGGGACCCTTGCTGTTCACGCTTGCGCTGCGGCCCATCTTGGCAGCGACAGCCCGGACGGCCGAGCCAGGCGCCGTGCGTGTGGCATGGGTCTCGTCCCGCGCTGTCGGTTCGGTGCCGCGACCCGCCATCAATTTCGATAACATCAACTACGAAGTGAAGGAGGAGGACGCTTGGACACAATATGCACGCAGTAAGGCTGGCGTCGTGGTCCTCGCGGCTGAGTTTGCAAGGCGCGCCGCTACTGAGGGAATTATGAGCGTGGTACGAACGAAATCTCAACCTCTTGTTCTAAGGTCATGCAAGAGAGCTGTATTGATGTCTGTGCTAATTCTTATCAGAGCATTGACCCCGGTGTCGCGACGACCGACCTGCAACGTACCATGTCTCCTGGAAGGCAGTGCCTCGTCGTAAGTCGTCTTGGCATTGGACTTTCGCGCAACTCGCTGACCTGCCATAAGAAAATGCTGGGCTACGATGCCAAGATGGGCGCCTACACTCAACTGTTCGCTGGCCTCAGCCCGGTCGTGGCCAGGGAGTACAGAGACGGGCTTTGGGGTACGGTTTTCATTCTCGAGCAGCTCGTAATTTCATGCTGATAAGATCCGCAGTCACCCCGGTCGGTAAACTCAAGCCGGCCCGTACCGACTTCTTTGAGGAGGAACTGAGGAGGAAATACTGGGAGTGGGCAGAGAAGCAAGTGCAGCAATATTTGTAGGCGGCACTGGGTGTTGTTTTGGCTTTCAGGATATCCCCTTCCCTTCGAAAGAGTCTGTCTGATCATCTATCAACCGTGGAAAACCATGCTACTACGTTACATAGCGCCCGTAGCTCCCACTATCAAGCCATACTTTTCCCACGCATACACCCTCGCCACCCGGCATCCTAGGTCTCCCCCCGCATCGTGCGCCACCAAGCACTGTTTCTATTCACCTCGCTGTCCTCGCCGCCGGCCAGGAACCCCCACTTTTCTAGCCACCAGGGCATGGCCTCCCAACTCCGGGCGTCCCAAGGACAACCTTCGCCACGGCCATGCAGGGAGCCACGCATAGAGCCCCAGCATCGCAACCCACCATGCATCATATCGATGCAGAAATCGTCCTCGTCGAATTCCGGGCATGCCGCCGCCAACAGCACTCGGTCTCGCATCCCTGCCCACGGGATCAGGTCAATGTACGGGTGGTGCTCTTGTGTCATTTGAGCCTCGGTTGGTTGCAGGTCGCTGGAAATGTGCTTCCACCGGTCACTAAGCCTGGCCGGTCTCAGCACCACCGTTTCACTGTTATCCTTATCGAGGTAAAACTTGGACGTGGCGTCGTAATCCAGGAGGTCCTCTTTGGTGTACCCCAGGTGCTGTGAGTTCAACAGCTGCGCATACAAGTAGGACATGGGCGAGAGGATGATGCTGTCTGCGGAGATCCGCGTGTGCAGGCTACTGGCCCGCACTTCTTCCAGCGATGGCCACTGGGGCGGGTTCCTCAGGGCGGCCAGCAGTCTGATGCCGGCTGTCAAAATCTCCTTAATCTCCCGCGGTCGGTAGGCGAGCTGGACGGCGCGGAGCCAGTCGAGCGAAGGCATCTGCGCGGCTCGTTCAAACAGGGAGGGTTCCATTGCGTATCCCAGGGCAATTAGGCCGTATTTAATCAGGTCGCGCAGAAAGAAGTTCTCCTTGGCCATGATTCGTACCACCACGGCATTGGAGTCCCGCGGGAAGGTGAAGAGTAATCGGAACAAATCGGCCGTGGCAAAATCCGCTGAGTTGTAGCGGGAGGTTATCAAGCCATCCCTTCTGCCGCTGCTGGAGGGTAAATTCGACCAGACGGTCTCCTCCGCACCGGACTCTTCATGATGCGCTGATTCCCCTTCCACCCAGAGGGTGACAGCCATCTCCTCAAGTGCCCGGATCCTGGCTTTTTGTCGAGCCCCTATAGTACATCTCACATTAGTAATAGCATTATTCAAGAGTGTGGGGACCACGTACGGTAGGCCCGTTGAGCATCGGCATTTTGGCGCCGGCGTTTTCCACTGGTCTGGTTAGACGGCATATTGAGGGTCCCGGCGTAAAAATGAAGAAAGGATGAATGGGTGATGAGTGTGCGAAACCTCTAGATCACATAAACAAGCCATGTCAGCTTGGGTCGCGTGTACACCAGGATGGTGTAAGCACTAGCCAACACAGCCACCCCTGTGCCGTGTTAGCCCACGCCATGCTCCAAAAGATGTAGCACCGTCAGCTTTCCAGCCTGAGAGATTTGATCTTGAACCTAATGGGAAAATATTATACCGCTACGGTGGTAGCGTGATGCTTGCACGAATTGTGCAGAGATGGTGGATGATTACGAATGAAGCATATTAGACGCCTTTTATGGTATTCAATCATCTACGGCTGGCTACGATGGTATGGATACATTTGGTCCCCTTCGATTCGCTAGTTCCTTCAATGTGCACTAACGTGAGGCTCACAAGATATTCCAAACAGCGATTGACCAGACCGTGCATGTGTTGCAAAATGACCCCTGATAGCCGTTCCTTACTTACAGGGATGACAGCTCAGGCGACCCGAGGGCCTGTTAAACAACCGTTACGAGTGGCTGGTATCTATTTCAACCCAGAACGCATCGAAAGGAGCTGACCGCCACATTAGTCGAGCTAGTGTTGATCACATCCGGGTATTCGCATAAGCAAGCCCCATTCAGTCAATCCATGGCTGGAAGTGTGCCGGAAAGGTTATCTGGCTAGTCAGAAACGCCGCAATAACATAAATCAAAACAGATAAACTCCATGTTCTGGGGGTCTGGTGGAAACACGCGGTCGTTAGGTCCGTCCTATAGATGTAATCATGTGTAAAAAGGGGGAGCAATAAAAGAATGTAATAGAAACCTTTTATCAAAGTCTAAGTAAGTTAGTCAATAGGTCATAAAGTCTCTAAACAGTAGTAATTGAGTGTCATATCGTGAATACATAGTGGTAAGAAGAATGAAGAAGATAATATGTGTTGAATCTCTTGCTTTATCTACTGAGTGGTCTATGGCACGCTTTTTATAGGGTGCACCCTATCAATTCGGGGCTCCTTCATTGGTCACTTATGAGTCCCTGGTCCTGTCTTAATACTCCCTTGGCTACATTTATTATGCCATGTGGCTTTTGTCGTGCCATGCGGGCATTCCCAGAACTGCACCAATTAAGATAGGTTATGTGATAAGCTCCACGGCAGTGCTGCCCAGCTACACTATATAGTCTGCCATGTCTGGAACGTCTCCTTGTATTCGGCCTCTTTTGGAGATAACCTTGAATTCATCCATGTTACCAAAGACGCAGGTGCGACAAGTTCTTAACTGGGGGAAAATGTAACAAGAGAGCCGGGATAGAGAAAACACTTTCTTCATTCAAAAACCCGTGTCCAAGGTGTAATGTGTACAATTCTTATATGGTAATACATACACCGTTCTACAAGTCACGCACTTTGAATTAAGATCGCTAAACAATTTGCTCAACCTAGTCAACATTTAACCCGTTGAAATCAACCGGGTATAGCTGGTCTCAAGCTGGCGGTGTTGGCCCCGACTCGCTTATACGACCAAGCTCGACGTAATAGCCATCGTGATTGATGTCGACTGTGACCAGCCCGCCTTTGTGATAGGGGGCGCCCGATCCGACCGTAGACAATTGTTGTGACCACTTTCCATTAGACCACTTTGTAGCAGCGCTTGTGGTACCCTCTTCCACAGCCGTGCGTCGCGCTGGCGTCGCCCTGCAGAAGAGAGGACGCAGCGCTGGCACACAGCCGCAGATGACGCCCAGATTCACCTCCACAGCAGCCCAAATCCACAAGTAGAATCCCTCCCACGTCACATCGTAAGTTTCCTCCTCGACGACTTTCCAAGCCCAAACAGTCAGATTAACCGCCGTTTGAGATTTGTCGTCTGGGTGATTCACTCACAATGTACCCAATATGTCCGCATGCAGCCTGCAATCACGACGACGCTTCCCATTCCAAAGAGTGCCATAAGTCCTACCCGCTGCGCAGTGGGCAGCTTCAGCTGATAGAGCGTCGGCATAGGCAGCACATAGACAATGAAGTCGGTGATAACCGTAGTGATACACTGGCCCATGAGCGGTGGGGCCTCTGGAATACAGTCGCGCCCTGTGGATGACAAATTCCAATAACTGGAAGCAGGTCTATAACAAGACTTTGTTAGTCGAGGGTTACCCTAATTGCGCGGCCGAGGCTGCATTAGCAAAGTGGCAGGGTGGCGGGCTCACTTGCACTGCGCCCACAGCAAAATCAAGAACCCAACTATGCAGGCATTGATTAAGGCGATTGACGCCAGCGTAACGACGCGAAAAGCAGAGCCTCGGGCGGCGATACGAAGGTAGCTTAGGAGGATCGATAGCTGAAATGGTACCGCAGACAACGAATTAGTCGATTGGGGCTACCAGGGAACATCTGCTGGTTGAGGCAAAGCATTGATTGCCGTTGCTCACCTTTCCGAGTCCTGAAGCAAAAACCCAAATGGTCTGCCCGGCTATGGAGATTTGACGTCCTTTCACAAGTTTCGAGAGAGGTACATCCCAAACATGAGAGTTCCACCCATACAGTTGGTCCGCTGCGCCAGGAAAAGTGCATCAGCTTGGCTGTCATATCTAGCAACGCTTCGGTTCCGAGGCCGGAACGGGAATCCCGAATCGCGACATACCCAGGATTACAGCGACTGTGACGCCGGCGCAGGAAATTCCAGCGGCTACCATGCACCAGTCATCCCACCAGGTCGAGCGAAGGATGTGGACGCGGACATAAATGCGCGCGGCCAGGCACAACAGCGCGAATGGCAGGATTGTAAGCTCTATGGCAAGCAGGGCCGGGCCGCGCTTGACAGGGTCATCGTACTGAGGGGGCGGCCAGGACATGATGACCTCCATTGGGGGAAAGCGCATCGTTGCGACGAGGGCGGGTATGTGGCGAGGTGAGACTCGGGCGCCAGTTTCACTCCCTTGTGAATTGTAATGGGGCGGGATGAGAGAGGTCGTTCTCTATGGGGGCGCCGGGACGGACGCGTGGATCCATGCGGGCGGCCTTGAAATATAATCTGGCAGTGGGACTTTCCCAGGAACCATCTTTTTTCATTACGTTATAGGAGACAAGAGAGAAGAGAGAAGAGGTAGAGTCCATTTTCGTGTCGTACGCGAACGAATGCTAGGCCTTTGACTATGCGATTAGGCCATAAGCCTTAACTAGGGCCACGTCGGCTCGTTTTGCCGGAGCATGCTAAGCTGGAAGCCGATGACGACAGGCACGAGTCGTGCTACTAGACCGAGTTGATGCTGAATGATTGGCGGTCAGAATAAGTTCTGCAATGGCCTAAGGGCCATTTGTCTGCTCTTCAACGCACAGACCTCCTGGCTCGGCCCATGAATGCACCCAGTGTCTTAAATCTACCTCTCGGGCGTTCGGAAGCCGATCTGCGCCTAAGATATCGCTAACCACCTGACACAAATATTACCAAAAATCACTATTGGCAGATCTCAAAAGGGATAGTGCGGCTTTAAGAGTCCTAGCGTCGCCTCCGTCTAACGACGGCGAGCTATTAGACGCCTGCCAACATGTCAATCGCCTGCGAAGTTGTCAGTTCACTACAACCCCTATTTCCCATTCCCGAGGGCCGCTATTTTCGGCGGAAGACGTTAGGTCCACGTGTTTCTTGTTGCCACTCTGGAGTCGCAGATTGATGACAAAGACCGAAAGAACGAGTTATCGCAGGTTACCAATACTTTCCGGACGCCTCCCAGCTTAGCTAAAAGCTAAACTTCTGGTCCATTCCCATTGCTGCCTCGATCTGTACGTAGGCTTCACCGTCTTAGTCAAGTTTTCTTTATGTCTGGATGAGCTTGGAGTTATTAGTCATGTAGAATCCCGCCCATTCTCACCCCCACCCCCCCAAGTCGGAGAGTCCACTGCGGAGTAATTGACGAACAACTCTCTGGCGATCGGTTGGAATGGCTCTTCCCTCGCGCAAGTGTGCGGAAGCGGGCTTGGGCACGGTGAATTGGCCATTCCCCCTTTTCTAATGCGGAGTCGCAATGACCATGACCACCAAGAGGTGTGCGCACAGATCCGCCCAACTCGATCATAAACGGGACGTCCCACTTCGTTTAGGTTTTGGAATGGCGGCCTCGGCCCAGCGGTCCCGACTGTCCACATGTACCCAGGGGGCCAGTACCTTACCAAGCAGACATCTAAGGAGGAGCCAAAGAGGTGGCGGTTGCGCAAGGGAGCGGAACTGCTCCGCTTTGGCTAGGATCTCGATAGGTCTTACCCACAGTATTAGCCTGGGGTTAATCCTAGGTTTTACAGTCCGCGTGGCATGGGTGGTTTGTGACCCGGTCGCAATATTCTTCACTCAGGTCATGGAGAAACCCCGCATACCACAGTGGAGAAAGCTGAGGTCTAGTCTGGTGTTGTAGTGCTGGCCCTGAATCTAAATAGTGGCCAGCACGGGCGAATCTCGAAACTGCGGCTCTGCTGCGTTAGGGCTCCTCGTCCCTATACTAGTCCCAATCCCTTCATGTGATGTCTCAAGGCAGTGGGAGATTATGACTGAAAAAGGCATAGTCAAGGGCAATTGGGTAGTTCTGGCCACCGACGTGTTCATGCTGGCACTTCACCTGGGCTTTGCAGTGACGGGCTTTTTGGTGCAAGGTCGGAGCCTGACAGCAGCGTTGAACCCATCGGTAAAAGCGTCGGCGAAGGCGGCCTTCCTTGCCCGCAGCAACTCGTCGAATGCATTTATCACTCGCTGCTACCAAATCATCGCGTGGGCGCCTGGCGACTACCCTGGACTCTTGCGCTGGTAACATTATCTACGGTGGTGGCCAGGGCTTCTCCCCGACGCGCGAGCGCAACATCCATGGTTTGGCTAGCGAGGCCATTTCAAAGTAGCTGCACGGCGACGGATGCGCCACCTATGGTCACACCAACTGGGGCGAGACCACCACGGTGCGTGCTTAATGGGTTCGAGCACGTGCTACATGTACAAAAACTGCCATTAGTGGGCGGTGCCGGAACATCGACGTCCGTGTGCATGAAAAGTCACGGTATGACGTGGGCATATGACAACGCCAAGGTGCTTGTCGAGAAGAGGGAGGGGGAGACGCCCGAGTCATTCCCGCAACCGTTTCAGGCTGACTGGGCTTGGAAAATGGAATGTTGAAACCAGAAAGAAAATCAGACACATTGTACTTGCTAAAGCTACGCCCAGAAAGTGAGTGGAAAGGATGTCAAGTAACCAGTGGTGTCGGTATCTGGAGCTATCGTCCTGTCGATTTCAATTTGAGCAGTCGTTCTCGCATCTGTGCCGTCTTGTATTCAGAATACTCCAAGATTACTAAACCAAAAGAATCTCGACCTAGTAAGGGCGACATGAAGATTATTCAAACGGAGGGAAGAATTTGGAAGAGCACGATTCACTTGACGGTGAGGGGGCTCGGCTATGTACCAAGCAACCCCTGGCACTATGTAGAAGAAAGTGAGTATATGATGGCGACCAAAAGCACAGTGGGCCAACTACACTCCCAAACATTTTCTTCTCTTGAAGTGGCGAATGGTCCCGTGTAAAACATGATAGCATAGCTAGAGGTCATGATTACCTATCTCCTGCGTGATGGGACAAGTCAAGCCGCGGCGGGTAGTCATGAACTTCACATCTTGAAAGATTGGACTAAAGACAGCCTAAAACTTATCCATTTGTCGGTATACAGGGCCATCCTATGCTGCAATGCATTGGGATTATGCAGGGTCGAATAAGGCAGGTAGTGGCAGCCGCAGGTATCTTAGATATAAGGTGCATAACCTACATCCGATACGGCTACCGGTTCAAATTAAAAGATATCTCGGTATATGTTTATAGTTTTATATACACCTTTTAGAATACTTATTCCTTTTTCTCATTACCACGATCATATACTTGATATCAGATTCAAATAGAAGCCTATACCGCTTTAAGGTTATACTGATTTACTCATAGAGACATTAGATATTAGGAAATCATTTGATATTGTTCTCTAGGTTGGTGCTGTATTCTAACACGTCATGCTGCTGAATGATTTAAAATGCCGAAGCTACGGTCCTAAAGCAGAAACGCAGCTACTTTAATAACTTAGGACCCTACTGCGTGACGTTCCGTCGCGTGCGACTTTCCCTTCTGGTGGGAAGTGAGGGAGCCCAACTCCTCCTTAGGATGCGCTGATTGGATTGCGGCAGAGAATACCCTAGGGCGTCCCATGGTTCCGGAGAGGGTTCGTTTGAAGCCCTCGTTCGCATTTCCAAGCCCAAGTTAAACCCTAGTAAATTTCTCCGCCTCGTCTGGACGGACACATCATAAGCAACCAATATCCCCGTCCCCAGAATGCAAAAATGGTCCGCTTATGACACGTTCGTCCTGACGCGAGGCTCGAGTGGATAGGTACGCGTCGGCTTGAAGGTCAGAGGGAATCCATATCTTTCCAATATTAGAGCCATTGGGAACACTGCAAAATGCCCACTACCTCGCAACCGGCCGCTATCACTATGCCGCGACAGTTTGTATCCTCGCCTGCATCTATCCAAGGCTATCAAACAGCTACACGGCAAGCACCAAGCCAATTATCAAACTATTAACCATGCAGTGGAAAATGCTGACGCGTCAGATTAGACATACTATGCAGCGCTCGGCGGAGTATATTGCATCACTTCTTTGGTTAGCCCATTCCTGTCTAGCTAGTCCCTCAGACAGGCCGACTCTATTTATTTTGTCTTTTGTACATTAATATTGATTTCCTTTCACTATTGAATCGTAAAGTGACTCACGGCTGCCCTCATTCATACCCGCCGGTTGGTTCTATTCAGATTCCTTTTCTTTTCGTCTGAGCTGGCCTGCTCACTTTCTAGGCATCCCGAGTTGCATGTTTACAGGAAAACTCTCCCGGAAGTGTTGGGAAGTTTCTCGATGACATGAGGAAAGACAAAGCCGGACTGGCGTGTGATGATCCATGCATTATAACATGGTCCAAGATACAGACTCAGGAGGGCTCAAGCCGCGGTGGATAGCCTGTGCGTCGACGTTCGCAGCGATCAGAAACGAAGCGGCTATGACTCTGATAGTTCCAATGATTCGGCTTCTCCTACCGGGTCCAAGTTTCCCGAGGGCGCGACAATAATAACTTCCATGACCGAGGAGATGACCCAGATGCCATTTACTGCTTCTGTTACGGGCCACAATCCAGGAGTCCTGATGGCCACCAACCCGGTAGCCCAGCATACTAATGCGGTTCAGCTAAGTGCATTACAACAAAAATAGGAGGTCAACTCGAAGGTCATGGCACAAACCGATATCATCATCGCTTGCGGTATGTACCACTTCTTGGCTATTTAAGATCCTGCAGCTCATTTCTACCGGGACGCTTTGGTATATCCGCCATCGTCTCCGCCCTTATCTGTGTTTACTTCAAAGGACGAGGCCGCGCCCAAGGCCGAGCTTCAGAGCTAACCAATAACCTGCCCCATAAGCCCAAAAAGGAACCACACGAAAATATAAGGCGCATCGAGGAGGGGTCAATTCGAAAACTACTATCAATGCAGTGCCCTGACTCGGAAACATCACCGGCCAATGTCCATACGCAGGTACCCAAAAGCCGCGTCTGAAGTGCCGCCCCAACGGCGTGGCCAACGTCGTTCCTGAATTCCACCGTTGCTCTTCTCCCTTCACCCGAAGCCATCCAGACTTGTCTACAAATGACGTCCGCGCCTGTCCTGTATTCCTAGCATGCCACATCCATCGCCCACTACCCGATAAACCCAAGCCCGGAGGGTATGCCTCCGGCAGAGGTGAAACCAAGGCTCTCTGCCGCCCTAACTGACGTAACGGGGTGGGCATCAGGGAAATGGAATAAATGAGGCATCGAGCAGCATCGGTAAGGGCGATAGTCCGATGTTCATAGTAAATGTTGTTTGTTATGGACTTAGAAAAGCATGAGTCCGGCCCAGTGTTCTATCCACCAAGGAAGGGCCACCCCAAGAAATGAATGCTACTGTTCCCTGAGCGAGCAAAGTGAGCCCGAAGGCAATGGCTCTGGGTACCGGTAGTCCAGCGGCACAGCAAAGCCCTCTCAAGTCCTGAAAGCACTTTTAATTCAGAGCCCCCTTCCGCGGATATCTTCTTTACGTGGTATATTTGATGGTTATCCAGTGATACAAGCCATATGCAAAGTTAGAATGCGCTGGTATGCACTGATGATTGGATTTGCAGCCCTCCAGCAGGGCTTCAACCGCCGATGTCTTCAGAGCGACGTGCCGCAGGGCAATTCGGAAACGACCGCATTACTCTTTGGCTCCCCAGCAACTCATCGTTTACGAAAAGTGTCACGGTACCGCCTCGGCACCTTATATCAAGCTATCATCCCAACCTCCACCATATTACAAAGAGAGAACCACAGCTCCCACACGGTCGGAAAACCTTTCGTCCTTGAGCAACAACAAACCCATCATAGTAACCAAAGCATTGAACCGTCACAAAAAGCTTCATCAGAGCTCCACTACAGACAAACCTTTTGCTAGGATCCCGGCTTTGAGGAATTTCCAATATAGTAGGGGCAGGCCGACGGGTGATCAGTTTTGGCGTATGTATTGGTATCACTAGAAAAGAATGCAATGAATGGAACACTACGCTGACTCTATGGCCAATAGACGACAAGGCCCCACGTCAAGACGAAGGCAGGCAAGGCATTTCGATTTTGTTGTATAGTATATTTCCGACTTAGCTACTCTCATTTCGGCATAAACGTATCACAAGATGCATTGAATTAGAGTCTCGCCTTTGGAGGCGCACCCTGCGCAGAGCCAGAGACAGCGCCCTGGGCGATCTGCAGCGTTTGAGCATCGTCATCATGGGCAATGAAGGCCGAAGCATAGAAAGTGCCACCGAAAGTGCAACTAATGTCGCCGAGCTGGAGATTGAGGCGGCAAGTGTTTGGATCGACCCCTTGACCTTCCGCCAAGCTGCGGTAAGGGATTTTGACGCTGGCCTCGGATTTCCCATCCTGACCCCTGAATATGAGCTCAAAGCCGGCGTCCAGTGGGATGTCGGCGCACGCGGTCGGGTAGCGCGGGGTGATGAATGGCGAATCTTGGTCAAGACCAGTTGCGGCGAAAAAGTCGTCTTCGGAGGTAGGAAGAGTCATGCCCCAAGTGCCCGAGTCGACGAGACAGTCGGGCGCATTCTCGGGATCGCGCGCGGGGATACTGGTTGTTGTGTTGACCGAGCCATCAATGTGTGCGGCGCGAACCTCGGGCAAGCCCACGTAGTAGTAGCCCTTCTCGGCGTGGTCTTGGCCGGTGTTGCGCACGGTCACGAGCTCCCCCGAGTACTTGTCCTCAGGCACCGCTCCCCAAAGAAGCGTGCCCATTTGGGGCTCGTTGATGTCCTGGGGTGGTGCGTCAAACCACATGGAGAAGACAGAACTACTAACGCGTCCCTGGCGCAGTATCTCCGGGTGGATCTCGGGCCCACCACCGACAGAGGGAATCGGGGCCAGGCCCATGATGCTCTTGTCATAGTGGGCACCGTTGCAGGTGGTGCCTCGGGCCTTGATGTGGATAAAGTTGCAGATAGCAACCTGAATGTTATCGATGGAAGGGTAGCCTCCGGCGAAGTTCATTGTGTCGTTGACAGCGCTGGGACACCTTATGATCTTACCACCACCGCCGTAGGCGAAGGTGGCGCCCTCATCATAAGGACCCGTGTGTGAGGTAGATGCGGGCCAGTCGAAGGCCGGGTCAACCGTTTGGTTGCAAGGACCCATGACGCCGAGATAGGGCGAACCCGAGTTCACGATCGCGTCAGGGCCGCTTACCCAAAAGCCGTAGCTTCCCGTGTCGATGACGGTGGGTATTTCCTTCTGCGCTGGTGTTCCCCATGAGATGTTGGCAACGACTTGCTGGTCAACAAGAGGCTGATAAAAGACAGGTAGCGCCAGAGTGCTGGCAGCGGGAGAGATGGCGACCATGTTGATCGAATGTGATGGTACTATGGGGCAAAAACGAAGGTAGTGGAAGTTGGTCGTGGTGCCGCTCCTCTGACTTGGTGCACAAGATGAGTTTGCTCAAGTCCTATATAGTTTCATCGCAGTTGCGGTGTGTCGGGAGTGCGGATCGCTGGGTCTCCTCAGTGGTGCCATGAGCACCAGGGGGAGGCTCGTGATAGTGGATCTTCGGACCCGTTACCAGCCATGGGTCTCATTTCGTTGGTACCAATGATAGTGTTATATTTAGTAAAGGCTTTTTATAGGAATGGTATCCACCAATGAAAAACTGCCGATAGCTCCGCACTTCTGCGGCCAGGTCTCTGCCGACACCAAATCCCTGCATTGGCATGAAAGCAATGCCAAATGGACAACCTGACAGCTTGGTACCCTGCTTGTAATACGAGTGCGACTGGCTCCCCGACACCCCACCCATACCAGCATAGTGATCGAGATGGCCTAAATCCGCGGCTCCTGCTATACGAAGCGATATCCCACTAGTTGTTCATCGTGTATAAATAACCCGGGGGGATCTGATATTTGCCCCTTGATCCGCGTTTTTTAAGGAATATTTATCGCTCATACAGTCCTCACGTGTTCACCGAAATGCTGGCACCCACCCTCGTTTTATTGCTGCTTGGAGTTGGTGCAGTAGTAGGGTTGCCTCAATCAAAAGGTAGTCTTGTCGAGCATGAGAGAGCAGTTTCAGTCCCAAAGTCGTGGCGTTGGGTACGCCGGGCAACCCATGATGACGTGTTGACCCTTCGCATCGCGGTCAAGACACATTGTACAGTCGATCCCGAACATATCCTGGCTCGCAGCGATCCCGATCATCCTCTCTACGGAAAGCACCTTGATGCTGAAGAGCTGCGGACTCTTCTCAAACAGTCAACATCAACCCATGCGCGCACGGCTTCTCGGGACAATGTCAAACGTTGGATCATAAGGCAAAATGTTTCCATCTCACGTGAGGACTCTCGAGGTTTTGAAATCAAGGTGCCTGCCTCCGAAGCCGAGATCCTCTTCGATACCGAATTCTCCTATTACACCAGTGATAGGAACGGCATCCCTGTCGCGCGCACCGAGGCCTACTCCCTCCCGGTTGGCCTGCGCGACGACATCGACTATGTGTACCCAACTGTCCACTTTTTCAACTCGGCCCGTCCCCGTGGAAGCGACATCAAAGTGGATCGCCGTCAGCATTTCCCCACCGGCCCCTTCGACTGCTCCAAGTATATCTGCCCGGGTAACCTCACCGATATGTATAACATTGACTACATTCCCGAGACGGCATCAGCCAGCAAATTGGCCGTCGCCGGCTTCCTTGAGCAGAACGTCAACAAGGGGGACTGGGTCACATTCATCTCCAAATACGGCCTCAATGCCTCCAGCAACCAAGCGCCGTACAATGTGGTGAACATCAACGGAGATGCCAATGATGACGACAAGGCTGGCACGCTGGAGGCTCAATTGGACGTGGACTACACCACTGCTTTTACGGGCCCTCTTAACGTGACATATTACCTGACGGGCGGCCGCCCCCCCGCTTTGGACCAGCCCGGCAACGTGCCGATACCAGACGAGGACAATGAGCAGGAGCCTTACCTCGAGTACTTGGACTTCCTCTTGGCGCAGGACGAGATCCCCCAAGTCGTTTCCATCTCATACACAGATGACGAACAAGCTGTGCCCCGCAATTACGCAGATCAGGTCTGCGACCGCTTCTCCTACCTGGCTCTGCGTGGAGTTTCTGTCCTGGTTGCCAGTGGAGACGCTGGTACCCAGGGCACCCGCTTCAGCGACTGCATCGGCCCCGATAATGAGCCGCGCTTCATTCCGACCTTTCCAGCCTCGTGCCCCTGGGTGACGACAGTGGGCGCAACGGCGGTCTACGGCGGCGTGGCTGCCTTCAGTGCGGGTGGCTTCTCCAACTATTACCCGCGGCCGGCGTGGCAGAATGATGTGGTGGAAAAGTATCTCGCTGGTGGTAGCTCCAATACCGGCGTTGAAGAGAATCCCTGGTTCGCCTGGAACGCGTCTGGGCGCGCATACCCAGACCTGGCTCTACTTGGCGTCGACTATCTCGTCCCCACAGGGGGTTTCAATATGCCCACCAAAGGCACATCAGCCTCGACTCCAGTTGTTGCCGCCATGATTTCCCTACTAAACGATATCCGCTTGAGAAATGGCAAGCCAGCCCTCGGGTTTCTCAACCCCATTTTATATAGCCGCAACATGGTGGACGCCTTTACCGACATCACCGAAGGCAATATTAATGGGTGTGCCAATGCAGACCACCAACAGCCTGGCTTTAAGGCTTCTGCTGGCTGGGACGCGGCCTCGGGCCTTGGTGCTCCAGACTTTGCCAAGTTGAGGAAGATCCTAGCTAATGCTGGGTGATAGATGGTTAGAAGTAGACACAGTTCTACACACATAATAATTGAACTTGTCTACTCATGGCACACATCTGGCACTGTCGACTGCAAGGCTGTCCACTGAGCCAAACCAGGAATACCAGACAACTATCATGGTTTAAGACCAGCATGCTAGTCACTGAGCTTAAATAATAGGTAGACTGGATAGGAGATACGGTCTATTAGCATGAGTTATATACAGAGAGAGGTTTCGTGTTCTCATGTACCCTCCCTTCCGGCACCCCGCACGCCTCTATCGTGAGACGCTTAGACGAGTGCATGATACACGACTTACCTGTAGAGCGATCAAGATAAAGTAAAAAATGAGAAACTGATCTGAGTTACGCACGTAGCTTTCGCGCACCTTAAAGCTAAGCCTTACGTGTACGTCAAGCACGTGGGTTCGCGTATATATATGTCAGACTTTAAGCTTTAAATGATAATGAAATACATACCCTGAGGTCAAAATAAACCCTGAACAGGTGATCACGGTCCCTTAAGACTAGTCTATATATTTTTACCCATTATTGTTATTTAGGTATCTAATTGATTACATTCATCAACATATCGTGTTATTTTCTAATTACGTGGCGCGCTAATAGGTTAACGTATCGATAGGTACGTACCTTAGCTTAGAGTCTAGATGAAGTCATTATCTGAATTCATACTTTCTAGCCGTGTTAATTCATTTTTGTGTGATATATAGGCTGGTAAATGACTAGGAACACTAATCTGTTTTGTTTTATATGGCTTAGAAAGGTGAAACAAACGTCAGCTGTGACCAATTGGTTCACGAATTCATAAACACTCCTACATTTGCTTTTTTTTCACACATTGGAATAGGCTACTCCTGTGGACTTTTCCTTTATCCGGCTTACGTCAAGGGATAGCGGTACAGGGAGCGTTAAGGTCTATGGTTAAGCTAGGGTATCCCTTCAAGCGACACCCCCTCTACGCGACACCAGTTTAAGGGTTGTCTCACGATAGCCTCTTCGGACGAAAAGACGGATATCTCCATAACCAGACCAGCTGGAAACTAGCTAATTATTTTCAAGAGATGATGATGCACTCCTCTACCTCACTATTGTTTTCTTCTTCGTAATACGCCAGGTCTAGCTATCCTTCTCCGTCACTGTTAAGGTCAGGGTCATCAGGTAAGATCCCTATCTCTCTTTTAACGCGTCTAACGTCTTAAATAGCAATAAACTGCTCCTGCGTAATCGGACGCACTCTGCGCCGTTTTTAAGGCCTCTAGCGTTCTAGCGTAGCTACTAGTTAGTCTTATTCGTACGTGAGGCTAGAGATCTGCATGCAACTATCGTTAAGGGCCTTCCTCACCTTACGTATAAATAATCGGAAGGTTAGTAGACCGTACGCTAGCTCCAGCAACTGCAGGCCCCTGGCGATATCGCCGACTTAGCGTGCGCTCCTTAGGGTCTGGAACACCACTACAGATATCGTAGTAAGTGAGTCCGTCTCTAGAGCTCTTATTTCTGGTATTAAAGGTCGGTCTAGACGGTCCTAGTCAAGCTACCGCGCCAGCCTACTATTAAGAGGCTTGAGACGGTCCCTTAGATAGATTCTAGTTACTCTCCAGCCTATAGCAATATTAGCTAGAGTGAAGGCCTCTTTCCGAGCCTTATTCCAGGCCTCTAGGAACTCTGGTTTTTTCGGCGTCATCGTTAAGCTAGACTCGTAGGCTTACCGGAGATACTTCCGATAGCTGCGCTTTAACACTAAAAAAGAGCTAAGGTCTAAAGGCTAGAGGACCTACGAGGTATAAGCTAGGAGGAAATCTAGCTAGACCTTCGCCTTAAGGTAAGTCAGTATAAATATCTCCGTGACGTAGCTGCTATAACCGTCTAGAATAAGGTGTCGCTATCTATCTAATAATAGCTTCGTCTAGGGTAAAAAAACGTCCTTTCGCCACCTTAGGGTAATTGAATTATTAGTCTAGCCCTTCTCCGAGGCGTTAAAAAGCTAGTTATCGAAGTCTAGATCGTTTATTTAGCCTTAGAACTATTATTATTAGACTTCGGAGCCCTTAAAGATAACGAGAGGTGATAAGACTTAACCGCTAGCGCTGACTGTCTCTAGAATCGTCACCTACTCTCTATTACTAGGGTCTATAGTATATATCTTAGTCCTCGTAGCTAGTCCGATAACTAAGGGGTTATCCCTAAGGCTAACTATGCTGCTAATCTCGTCGACGTTCTATGTGTCCTCCGGAAGCACCTCAGCTAGCTAGGGGTGCTCTAGACGGTTAAAAAACTCCTCGATATTAGCTCGTGAGGCGCCGTTAACGCGAAGGAAATCGACTCTAGTAGACCTGACGGACTTAACGAGAGGATTCCTCCTAAAGAAACCGACGTACTAGCGTTTTCCGAGGCGTTATTAGTTCCTAGAGGCCTTAGCTAGCGTCTAAGCGAATAGACGAAAACGGCTGTAAGAAGGAGCCCAGCTAAGTCTAGCTTATAGCAACACCTAGTCGACTAGTTTCTATTCGAGCGCTGGTGAGAGGGCTTGGCGCGAGCTGTTGAACGTTTTCCTAGTCGGAATCCCCTTAAGGCGACGCCGCAGATAGTCCTTAGAGATATGGAACTATCTAGTAGCCTCGCGGATAGGTATGCCGGCTCCGATAAGGTCTAGAGCAACGACCAGTTATTCTAGGTCTATAGCGATAGCTTCACTAGAAAGAGCAGAATGAGGCGAATTGATTGAGCTAAACATAATGACTACAGGCCTATTAGTTGACTAAATATCGTCGAGTGACCTCACCTGAAGCATCTCGAGACGACCCTCAAACTGGTGTCGCGTGAAGGGGGTGTCGCTTGAAGGGATACCCTAGCTTAGCATGTAAAATGCCCGCGCACCTCACGAGTCTTGCTATAAGGTCCATTTTATTTTCAGTGCGGATTAAAGGAAGTAATTACTTCTGTGACCGATTTTAAGGAGTCGCTAGCCATATGCCAGCCTTGTTTATGCTACTTCTCTAGTGCGTTCCTCGAGATAAATACAACCGTATTAGATAAGGCAAAGGCATTCAACGACCATCGACACACTTTGGGTGCAAATCCGTTGAGTTCTTACACGAAGGGGAAGATAACCTCCCCCAAGATCCTCGTAAGTATACGCTGCTGGTCAAGATTCGTGCATATGTGTCTTGCTCTCTCTTTTAGCTAACAAAGCCCAGTTTCCTGCCTAGAAGCTATGGATGTGGATAATGTAGGTGTGTGTTAGTAAAACCAAAAACAATAATGCCAACCACCTAGACGATATGACACCGGAGGTATGGTGATAGTGAGGTCTCCTGGTGGGTGAATCTAACCTCTATTTCAATAAGTACAGCACTGATCAGCGTATTGTTCCAAGTTTGCAGGACAAAGACACATTCTAATTCGTGGTCTAGGACACCGGCCAAAGGGATGCGACCCATGAAAGCAGAGCTCGCTTGACGATCCAAATGAGTTCTCACAGAGCAAATTATTCTGTCTGAACTGGATTTGGTTATACTGTGTTGCGTTGCCCCACGATGTATCGTATGCGGTACTCGACCTGCCACCGGCATAGGAAACAGCGAATAGCTACTTCACGACTAGGAAACCTTTTTTCATCTTACCATCAGTCTTAGAGTTCAATATCCCACCACAGTATTACACGAAGATAATTCTTAGAGGCAAGATTTCCCGGTCACGAAAAACCCGATTGAGTCCTAGGGAATGTACTAGCGATATAGCGGAACTGAGCAAAGCGGGATTGCTAATCATGGCCGCCAAGGGCACCCGAAATTTTGAAAAGTATTGTAATGCCCTGAAAATACACGGCCATAGGTGTAGACCTACGTATAAGGCTATATTTGCCCGGCTCCATGCGTAGCACAGCTTAGGGCACTGGAACTGCAATTTAGGCCGCTTGTTAATTCTCCAGTACATGAGAGAGTGCGCGTATAGGCAGGACAACAAAGCGGGCGAGAAGGTGCTCTTTTGGGTCAAACATTAACCCCAGATGGAAGCCTCGTCCAAAAGAGAACGCTTGTGCATTTGACTAAAATACATGAAATTGAGCTGTCAAAACGATCACGATCGGCGGGCTTGGGTTACTAGAATGAACGCGTCCACCAATTGGCCATGGAAAAGCGTAACGAGATTCTAAATTGGTTCATATTTCTGCGTTACAAGAGAATGACCTCCAGTATACCATAAACGATAGTTCCGTGTGGTATTGAAGAGGGCAGATGTGTTCTTGGCGATGAGCGGGCTGTCAGGTATGTCGCACGCCTAGTCACCTTGCAGGCAGTTTGCCCGATGACTCGAGTATCCTGCCGGTCCTCGGTTATCACTGAGGCAGCGTTGGGGAAGGAAAATTTGGCGGCGTCGTCGGTCCTCAAGAGAATTGTGGAGTGGGGCGTAAATTGATCTTCGTAATGTGGTGGTGTGATTGTCGAGCGGCCCGGTGAGTCAGCCTTGCAGATGCAATGGGTAGAGCCCGATGTGGAAGATGAAGCCGACATTTGTTACTTAAATACCACAATCGCAACTTTGGTATGGCAGGACGCGGTCGTAAGCGAAAATGGGCAAGTGTTTCTGGCCTAATCAAGGGAGATATATTATGTTCTATTGCCCGCCAAGATTGGCGGCTGCGCTCAATGCAGTCCAGCCGCGAAGCTTTCCCGCGGACAGGCCCGCCTTGGGTTTTCCGCGGCCGCTAAAACCCAGCACTTTGGAACCGCTCGACAGCGATCGAACAGGCTCCCAAACCATGTGAAACCCATCTATGTATTGTGCTTCAACGAACCATACTTGACTCCCAAGTGCGCTGGGCAGGCTCAGCGTCAAAAGTTTCAGCATACAAGCAATTAGGCCGTGTTCGGTACAGCTTCTCCGCGATAGATTATGGGGCAAACCACGGCTATAGGTATACAGGCCTCGGTTATAAGAAATTGTCTATGCTCATAGCCGTGGTTTGCCCCATAATCTACTGCTGAGAAGCTGTACCGAACACGGCCTTAAACGCTTGGCTGGTCCACACCGCTAACGTCGCATCGTGTTTCTCGGACGGCGCCCCGCTCGGACATGCGGCCGACGGAGTCGATGCCATCGGCCTTGCCTCCTTGCAAAGCAGGACACAGGCTGGCGATCCTCGCGACACTCTTGTCACCACAGCGATCTTGTCCAGGGCTCAGAGGGAGTGATGACGAGGCTGACGTCAGTGTTCCCAATGCACCCGATCCGAGAATACGAGGTGGAATTTCCCGTGAGCAGGGACACTAGGGGACGAGGCAAACAGGTCCTGGAGAGGCACTTTACTTCTTGAGCCGGCTGAGGGAAGGTAAAGAATCCATTCGAGCGTAAACGGATTTATCCCGTGGGCCAAATCAAGGGGAGAGTAGTTCATTCATAGCCGAGCAGGAGCCCAAGCAGTGCCGTGCTTACGAGATGCCAAGCTTGAAGACGCCGTCGCCCCGCTGCTTTTCCTTGTTCTCGGCCCCCAGTCTTCTCAATCCGGCCGCCTGTCACCGCTTTTTCTTATCAGATGATCTGATAAATGCGATTTATGGGGGCTCACATAGTCAGCCTGGTGGGAACCGCAACAAGACAATCCGTGCCACGTAGGGATTCCGCAAAAACCCCGTAACTTGAAGCCTTTCCCCACAACAGCATTGGCGCAGCCCAACAAAAAGAGTCAGGCTCTGTCTGTGCCGCACGCCCCGTATTTGCGAAGGTCTCGGAGCTGCCGTATCTACCCCGGAGATGAGACCGTCATCTCTTCGCTGCTGACAAAACTGCCGCCCAGAGCACCAAGGCAAAAGGTTTTCCCATAGTGGCCAATATGTGGGCCATAAAACGGGTAACAGCAAGCACCTACACTCTCTATACTGCATGGTTGCAGGGCACTACCATACCGCTTTGTTCGCATGGTTAATATCGACCAAAGTGCATCGTCATGTTTCCTCCACGAACTGCCGTGCCAGCCCTACTACACAGGAGTCTTTAGTTGGTACTGCTGACGCGCAGTGCACTTTAGTCATTAGGGTGCCGCTGACGAGCCTAGGCTTGACTCGAGCGCTCGCTTACGGGGACTCTGGTTTGCCAGCATGCTCCTTGTAAATTGCGCGGGAAAGTACCAAAAACGTACAATGACTGCTACGTCTCCGCTTCTGCCCTGGAATTAGTCGCAACGACTTGTGATTTCGCACGTGGCTCCGCCCTGGCCCAAGCAGCCAAGATTGCGACAACCCTGCTCTCGGCATCATTAAATGTGGCCGTACCTGCACATTACCCCGTCGTGAGTGGGGCATGCAAAATGCGCCAGCCAAGATGAGGCATCCATGCCATTTGCCGGCCATGCGACCAGCCTCTTGCACAGATAACTGCCGCCAGTCTCTCGCGACGGGCCACGGTCTGACTTGAGCAAGCCAGTTTCTTGACCTCTGGTAGTAGCCCGGACAACTCTTTCCCTTACCAACTGACAGGCGCTTCGCTTCGTCCTCTACGACGCCCTCCCTAGGGTATATTCACCATGAAGAACTCCGCTCTCCTCCAGCTCGCTACGGTGCTGGGTGTTTCGGCTGTCAGCGCTCTCAATTCAGCTGAGGACAAGGCCACCTACGACTACATTGTCGCAGGCGGCGGCCCATCTGGTCTTGTTGTTGCCGGAACGCTTGCCGAGTCCGGTGCCTCGGTCCTTCTGGTCGAACGTGGGGGCGCATCGACCGCTTCCACTGGCGGCGAGGCCCTCATGCCATGGAACTCGTCGGTCACCCAGTACGACGTACCAGCTATGGCGTTCTACCTTGCCGGCTCAGACCTTGATCCCCAGCCTCCATGGTGCTTCGATATTCCTGCAGCAGGTGGCTGCCTTCTCGGCGGCGGTGGTATGATTAATGCCATGATGTTTGTTGCCCCTCAGGACGCCGACTTTGACGATAAATGGCCAGAGGGATGGAAAGCCTCCGACGTCAAAGCCGCTTCTGAGAGGTTTTTCTCTCGAAACCCGGGCACACTTTCTCCGTCTGAGGATGGGAAGAGATATGACCAAGGCGCATACGATGTCCTGTCCAAATTTCTCAGTGCTAACGGCTTCCACTCCGGCAACCCTTTCAAGCAGCCCGGGGACAGGGTTGACATGTTTTCCTACCCACCTTACCTGATCCAGGATGGTCTGCGCGGCGGTCCGATCCGGACATACCTCCCAAGGGCCCAGGCGATGGACGACTTCAAGTTGAAGTTGCACACGAACGTCACGCGGGCGGTGCGGGATGGTGAATCGGGTTTTTTCTCCGGTGTCGAGCTTCAAAACCCGGACGGCACTCGGGAGATTGTTAACGTTACTCCCGGCACCGGCAAGGTCATTTTTTCTGCTGGCGCTCTCACGACCCCGCGTCTTCTCATGTACAGCGGCATCGGCCCCGAGGAAGAGCTCCAAAAGGTCCCGTTCCCCGTGCAATCGCCTCATATCAACCTTCCAGTTGGAAAGGGGGTTATGGATCACTCGGTCCTCACAGTGAAGCTGAAGACGAAGTTGCCCCTGGCTGTTCTGAACTCATCCGAAATTACGTCACCCAACGAGGAAAACATCGAACTTTTCCGCCACGGGGCTGGGTTGCTTACCCACTCTGGTCAGCGGCTCGTTTGGTGGTCGTCTGTGTCTCCCAGCGATGGCCAAACCCGGTTCTTCCAAGGCACTTGCAGCACCTCAGCGAACAATGAGGTACAGATCAAGCTCTACATAACTCATGGGCTTACATCCTCGGCCAACATCACTCTCGATGCAACCGGCACGGCCACTGAACTTGAGGGCCAGCCGCACATCCAGACAAAAGGCGATATCGAGGCCTACCATCTTATGTTGGCCCGCATCATCGCAATGGCCAACAAGCCCGACTCGACGCTGGCAATCAAGATGGCTAACGGATCAACGGCATCGACCGAAATAACGGCAGACACGCTCTTCCAGGATATTCTGCCAACGAAGAGCTCAGCTTCGCACTGGGTCGGCACTGCGCGCATGGGTCTTGACGATGGACGTGCGGGCGGACGCGCTGTGGTGGACACGAATGCCAAAGTATATGGCACCGAAAACTTGTTTGTTGTTGATGCCAGCATGCACCCTGATGTACCAACTGGCAACACCCAAGCCATTGTGATGGTTGCTGCAGAACACGCGGCTTCCAAGATTCTAGCCATGGGTGGCAGGAGTGCCGCTAGTGCTGCAGCCAAGAAAGACAACAAGATGTAAAAAGGACGGCATGAAGACAGTGAGAAATGTGGCACGTACCAGGCTCATTGTTTTAATGATGAAGTATATGATACTGGACGGAGACTTGAAGGGAATTTATGATAGAACCACGAAGCTATTAAACATTTTTGAGCTTTTAACTTCATCTGCCTTGTACCATGTGCCAGGCCTATCCATTGTCACCATCCAGCAGGACGTCATCGCCACGGCCGGCTGGGGCGCGGCCTCGCTCGACCCGCCGCGGCCATGCACCCCGGACACGTTTTGCGACATCGTGTCGTGCTCTAAGATCTTGATAGCGGCGTCGGTGGTGCTCCTGGTCGACGACGACGAAGCACACCCCGAGGTGCAGTGGGACCCCCTAATATCCGAGCTGCTACCCGACGACTTTGTCATGCCGGGCGTGGGCCACACCGAGAACGTCACCGTAGACGACGTCGTAGGCCACTGGACTGGCATGTCAAGCTGTGCACTTCTCCTCTTCTCCCCGTTGTAAATCCAGCGGCCAAGCTAAGAGAAATGCGAACAATGGTAGCCACGACTTCGCGTATTTTGGTTAGCAGGCAGAGCAGCCTGATAACGCGAGGGCAGTGACAAGAAACATTCGGACCCTGCCACTAACGTTTCCTCTACGGTATAAGTACCTTTACAGCAAACTAATGTATACCGTCGCTACGCATCTAACTGATGTTAAAAGCGGTAAAAGCTTTAACGATTTCCTTAAGGAGTGTTTTTTCGGCCCCTTTTCCATGGCGTCCACCAGCCTACAGCCGTCCGAGGCGCGCCGCAAAGGGCACGGCGACAAGATCGCGACATGGTATGCGTGGGACAAGACAAGCGTCAACTACCGAGGGTTCCAATGGCTGACGACGCCCGAAGCGCAGGGCGCTGGCTCTATCGTCTCGAGCGCGAATGATTTTATCAAGTGGGTGAAAGCACAGGTGCGCTGCAGTGGCCCTATTAACCCGCGCGTTTACGAGGGCCTCGTGCGGCTGTGTACATTCGTGGAGCCGAGGTGAGAGGAAGCCCAAATCGCACACAACGCCAATCACGTACGACGTCCGGGTCGAGGTATATATGCACTCCCCTCTCTATATGGCCCCTAATAGGTTCTACGTGGAGTTTAAAACCAAGAAGATGCTTAGGAGCTTCTGTACCATTCGAGGCGGAGCCCTATGGCACCACTCAACATAAGTAACTTCCAAGCATCATCCTCGATAACTCGAGAAGGTTTTGAAATGATACCCCATTAAATCATTGAGCAATTGTAGTGGTGCGTTGCCAATTCAATGATCCCTATAGTAATCCCAGCCTGTTCTCTGCCTCTCTCCGATCAATAGAACGGAAAGGATTGAAACCACAGCGGAAAACCCAGCCATTACCATCAGCATCACCTGGAATCCAAACGCCGACCTCAGCAGTCCGCCGACGATAGGGCCCACAGTAAGTCCGGCAAAAAGAAAGAGCGCATTAAAACCGTACATCTGGGCATATGGCCCCGATTTTCCAAAAAAGCCTAGGTTAGCAGTTTCGTACTTTTCCATAACGTCACCTGCCTCAACGAAACTCGTCGAACTACCAAGGACCATGAAGATTCCATTCAAAGATAGGATGGCACAGAAAAGTCCCACATTAGAAGTAAATGGAAGTAGTCGGTATGATGGTAGACCTAGTAAGATGAGAGAGGGCACAAGAAGTCCGTACGCGGTCGTAGCGACGCCGCGTGTACCGAAACGGTCAACAGTCTTGCCGGCAATCCCTCCTAATAGGAGATAAGGTATGAATAAGGCGATGAATAGAAGGCCTACGCGGACCGACGAGAAGTTAAATAGAGCCTCAGCCTCAGTTGGTATGGTGGCACTAAATAAGCCGAGCACAGATGACTGTGCAAATGTAAGGACAAATGCCATGGCCAGCCGCGGGTTACGGCAACAGTAAAGGATCGGAAGCGATGAAACCCAGCTTGGACAGTCGTCCGGAATCTTGTAGGGGTTTTGGGGATCCCGAGGTATGAGGCTCGTGGTCTCTGTCGTTATAACCGTACCGTTCGCTGATGAACGATCTTGGTACTCTACCGATTGGACTGCTCCGTTATGTATTGGTACGTCGATCATGATAAGCCGCATAAAAAAGTTGATAACGAGTAGACAAGCCGAGACGCCAAAGATCCCAACGATGCCGGATTTCTCGTAAAGGAAACCGCCCACGACCGGAGCAGTAATATCACCAACGGTGGTGAGAGAGAAAATCTATAAGCGTTTGTTAGCTAATTCATTAGCAATAAATGTGGCGTATATACGGGAGTAAGGGTATTAGGTCCATACAGTTCCAATAGCCTGACCCATTTGATCTGAGGGGACTGTATCGTGTACCATAGCGAAGCCGACAGTCCAAACAATGGCGGCCGACATGCCCTGGAGGGCGCGCGCAACGATAATCACCTCCACATGCGCGCCCCAAGTGAACATAACGGTGGAGACTAATAGCAGGACTAGGCCAAGGAGAAAGGGGCTCTGGCGTGAGCCGATCTTGTCCGTGACCCAGCCCACGGGAATTGAGAATATGACAGCAGCTGCCGCATAGGAGGCCAGCAGAATCGACGAAAAGTACTGGATCTGGTCTTCGGGGACGGCGAGACGCTCGCGTAAGAGGAATGGGACCACGGGCACAACGACACCGTAGAGAAAGAAGTCAGTGAAGAAGCCGAGCGTGACGGTGGCGAGGACGAGGCTCTGGCTCGACCGCCACTTAGAGTTCTGCTCCATAATGTGTCCGGAAATGCACCGCGGCCACAGAATGATAAAAATATTAAGGGAGGGCTGAAAATCGACAAAACGAGACAAGTTTGTTTGTGAGGAAGATGAAATTGTGCCGGGAAGGGAGAGAATTTGTTAGATTGAGCTGCTCTTAAGATGGGCATTAAGGAGCGAACATATGAACGGCCTAAGGGGAAATGCTATTGTAGCGGAATCTATCACGTGTAAGCGTTTGCCGCGGAAAATACGGCGCTTCGCTATTCATAGGAATCTCCGGGTCTACCATAATTTAGGCCTACGTAAGATGTCTATCCGAGCTATATTTTGGTGTGAAGAAGAATGTTTCTCTTGGGTTTTGTCTCAGTTGCCTCGTCATAGGCAACTATCGCATATCATGAGAAAACAAAGTTGATGGGGCGCATCTATTAGCTAGCCAGGGACGCCTTGTCTAGGATATAAAAATACTGAAGAAGAAACCGGCCGATTAAGACAGTGCTGCCGCCTGCAGGGCGCCTGATAGGCATTGACAATTGCTGTCGTCATCGTGGGTGGGGAAAGGAAAGGCGCAGTGTTTCAGATTAGCGGGCGAGGCGAGATTGAAATCACCGCCATCTAGTGCTCAGCACTCAGCTAAATGCATCTTTTGAGACAAGGAAAGGGTCAGCCGGCCACAGAACGATCTAATCAAGTGATTTCCTGGTATATGTCGTTAGCAGTCACTATGAGACAGCAAGGCCCGTGACAGATCCCCTGTATGCGTTGTCGCGCCGCCCTTGGTAATAGTGGAAAGCTTATGTCTCGCCTTGGAAGGGGGTCTATGTCTCTGTCCTAGCCGAATGGAGAGCGCTGTTCTGATCTTGGATGAGCCAGCTCCATGGTTCGCGGGCAAATCTATGGGGTTACCGATGACCCCTTCGACGGCTGACCTGTAGAATCCAGGACGATGCCAAAGGCCGCGAGCTACGGCAAAGAAGAGTCAATACGTACGTGTGCGTGGTGCGAGACGGAATGTGGCCGTCACCGCTGCTACTCCGAGCGTGTTGGGCCTATAATACCCGCGCATTCTAGGACACCAACCTCGGATGTTGTGCTAGAATGTCTTAGACTTGCCTTACTTCGCGGCTGACAGTACTAAAAAGGACCCCCCCCCCCCATTCCCCTCTAAAAGAAAATGTCCTAATAGATCTACTTACTCGGAATCATAGCTTAGTTAAATACCTTGAAGGCGTTAAAGCTGCCTTAGATTAGCCTTAAAGTAATCTTAGAAAATAGTATCGCTTTAAAAAAATAATAATAACTAACTAGTTTATAGCTATTTTATTAAGAAATAAAAAAGTACTAGATATAATAGTTTTTATGCTTAATTATTTAAAAGATAAAATTCGTAATAACTTCTTATATTGTTTTATAAGTGAAATTAATAGATACCCTTTTATTAATATATCTTTTATTATTTAATATATAATAAACTTAAAGGGCTTATTATTTTATAACAGTTAATAAGGTCTTAACACTTAAAAAGCTAGGTACTTCTTATTATCTATAATAAATAATTTATAAACGCCGTTAACGTTATAATAAATAGCTTAATCTTTACTTATTATTTAATATTTTTACTTTTTATAATAAATAACAGTATCTCTTTTTAGTATTTAAGGCTTATTCTATTAGTTTTAATATTATATAAATATTAAGATCCTTATATTAAATACTTATAACGAAGCTATAAGTCTATTCTTAATAACGATTTATTATTAATCTTTAAAGTAAAGTTAATTATTTATATTTAAAGGTATTAACTTATTATAAGTCTTTAAATCGTATTAAACCTTTAAAAATATATTAAGGAGGCTTAAAAGCGATTTAAACGTATTTATTAAAATAATATTTTTATAGCAGTAAGAATAACGGTAATAGCTTAAAAAGTATAAGAATACGTAGAATAAACTCTAGATAAATTAGCTAAAAGTTAAAGTAATTAACGTTACTTAAAAGGAATTATATTTATAATTAAAAGATAAAAACCGTAAATCTCCTCTTTTTTATTTCCATTTTATTTATAATTTTATATTTAAATAAAACCACTTAATTTATTAAAACCTCTTATTATATTAATTATAATATAAATATTAGAATAAATAAACTCTAGATAGGAGGTCTAGTAAAAAGACGCTATTATATAAACGATCCTAAAGGTTTATAAGTAAAAGTAAAAGGGGGGGAGCTATAAAAGTAGTAGATTAATATATATAATTCTTTACTTAAGGTAAGGTATAATATTAATAAGAGGTACGAGGCCTAAAAGTAGTTATAACGAGGTATTATATTAAAGGTATATAGTAATAAAAAGAGATAAATAAAAAGGTATATTCTTTATTATTATTATTAAGTTATAAAAAGGTTTATAATATATATTTATAGTAGAAACCGTTAATTAAAGCTTAATATAATTATTATAATTATTCCTTAGTTTTATCTTAACTATCCTTTATAGTATTATAAAGATTAATAAATTAATCGTATAAATTAAACCCCGAAATAATCGAATAAGCTATCTTTAAATAAGATTAATATATAGCCTCTCTTAATTAAAGTTATATTTAGCTATATATATAATTATAAGCTTAAATTCTTATATCTTTACTTATTATTTATATATTATCTTTTTATTATCTTATTATTTTTTCGGCTTAAGAAGTATATATCGGTTTTATAGTCTTTTATATATTTATTAATACTTTTAATCGTATTCTTATATTTACTTAGCTTCTTTAATTTATAGTTATTATAAGTAAAAGTCTAATAATTATATCCGTTTATATCTCCTTTATTTTAATATAACTAATATACTTCCTTTTATTTATTTCTTATAAGATATTATATTTATTTATATTATAAAAAAAGGTATCTTCCTATATCGATAAGTCCTTTTATATAACTTATAAATTTTAACTATAGGTAAATATCTTAAATTATTAAAAATATTTTCTTTTTATAAGCGTTTTAACTTAAAAGTATATTTTAACTTAATTAGTTATACTTTAATTAATAAATTATACTTATATAATAATATTATAGGCTTTTATAAGGTTTTTAAAATCGTTAACAACGGCTAATTTAATAATCCTTTATATAATTATTTATATAATCTCTTATATATAAATTAATTATATCTTTTTAAGAGATCTTAATATTACTTAATAAGGTTTAATAAATATAAAAGGTCTTTTATCTTTATTTTTTTCTTTTATTATAACTTTAAGTCGCTAAGATTATTATCGTATAAATATATTAACTTTATATTTAAGCTTAAATATTTTTAAGGTTAAGCTTTTTATACTTAAGAGCTTTTATATTTATTTCGTTTTAAAGGTTATAATTATCTTTTTAAGTATAATAATCTTATATTATTAGTTTTATAATAAGTTTATTCTTATATAAGGAAGGAAGGTTTTCTAATAAAGCTAGCTAAAGATAAGGGCGGCTTAAAAGATATAATAAGGTATATATTAATAAGCTAATAAGATATCGGTATAATACTATGATAATACCTTACCTTTATATTATTAATTATCTTAATTAGCTATTTAATAACGTTATCCTTTAGGTACCGGTTTTTATATATCGCGGCGTTATAGTTATCCCGTTTATAGGTGTTAATAAAAGTAGACGGCGTTTAGCCCCTTAAGGCTAAGGCAGTAATTAATCGTTATAATTGTAACCGTGGGGTCTTAATATTTTTTTTATTTATATATAATATAAATATATAATATCCGTTTATCGCTTTATTATTATAAGAACCGCCTTATATTCGGTAGTATTATAATTTAAAGCTATTTATAAAAACGGGGGGATATATTTAATCGCTTATTTATTTATATACCTTATTATATGTTTGTGGAGGTAAAGTGACTATAAGGGAAGCAAACCTCGTAAGAGGCCTTATAGTCGAGTGCCGTCTTGAATTATTACTTCAGTGCGGAGAGGAAGTGATAGGAGTGAAACCGTGGTATTGATGTTGCTTGCTTCTATCTAAGAGAAAGGATTCCGACGGGGGAAAACACTCCTATAAGTAGGTGGATGAAATCCACGTAAGTGGGGAAAAGAAAGGAAGATGTCTTAGAACTATTGGTTTGGCGTACGGTAGAAACCAATAGTCTAAAATCGAGATATCTCCGCAATGAACGCTCGAATAAGAAAACAGACTGCACCATGTGATCCGTAAGGTCCAATAGTACCTTAGAGCCGTATCGGAAAGGTATGGTAGGTGTAAGACACCATACTAAAACTAGAGATTTTATCAGAAGTAGTCCGAGGGGTTTTACTTTCTGATTATCTCTGTAACCAGGGCTCGTATCTAGAAACGGATAGATGCATAGGAAAGAGCATAAAAAGCTCTATCCGGTAGTATGTTAGTCTGACGAAGTTGTGCGGAATCTCCATACTAAAGTCTGGATCTTAAGGGAAAGAGTGTTTCGCCTTCTACCGCGGTATAGAAGAAACGTTATAAAACGCGTTTCTTATACCTAGGAGAATAGGTATAAAGGCAAACAGGCTTTATCGAGGCATAGGGTAAGTCTATACCTCTAACAGCCCCCCACTTAGCCTATACCGTAAGATAAACGGTTTTAAGGCTGTTTCGATCGGACTTTTAAGGAGAGAGGCAAAGTAAGTTGATGAACTTTCGATGCTTATCCTTAGAGAGCGGTTTAGTTAAACCGTCGGCTGGCATTTCATCCGTAGAGAGATATTTAACGGAAATATTCTCTTTTTCGACTTGTTCTCGAACGAAATAATAGCGAATAGCGGTATGCTTCGTTCGCTGGTGATACTCCGGGTTATAGGCTAGATTTATAGCCGAGGTATTATCCCCTAGTAAAGGGACTGTTCGAATTTTGACACCTATTTCGTTTAATAGGTTTTTAAGCCAAATCGATTCCCGGGTAGCTTGCTCGAGTCCGTTAAATTCGGCTTCGGTAGTCGATAGTGCTATCGTAGACTGCCGTTTCGATTTCCAGCTAATAGGTCCGTTATTTAAAGTAAATAAATAACCGTAGGTGGATTTTCGAGTCTCGTAGTCGCCGCCGTAGTCCGAGTCGGAGAAGCCTATTAACGAAGGCTTTTCGGAACCGCTATAGACTATAGCGTAGTCTTTCGTTCCTTTAAGGTATTTGAAAACACCTTTTACTGCTTTTAGAAGCGGTATAGTCGGATTTTGCATAAATCGGGCAAGGTATCCGATAGTGAAGCATATATCGGGCCGAGTATGCGTCATAATATACATTAAACGGCCGATAAGCTGCTGGTATTCCTTTAAAAGTTTTCGATCTTATGGTTCTTTTAGGGAGGAATAGTCGAGTCCTTTAAGGAATCCGGGGCTTAACGGAATACTGGACGGTTTTATCTCGGATAAGTTACTTATATCGAGAATCTGCTGTATGTAAGTCGACTGGTTAATCTTAATAGTTCGATTCGGTCGGTCTCGAAGGATCTGGATTCCTAAGAAGTAGTGAATCGGGCCGAGATCCTTAATATCGAAGGATTCGGAGATTTTTTCCTTTAATCGTTGAATATCCTTAATAGAAGGGCCGAAAATAAGGAAGTCGTCGACGTAAGTAACGATAAAGATCGTATACTCTTTATTATAGTAAGTAGATTCGTCCGAGAGTAAAGGTTTAAAGCCTAATCGTTTAAAGGCTTCTTTAACCTTAATTTGCCATTGTCGTGGGCTCTGCTTTAAGCCGTATAAGGCCTTAAGCAGTAGTAAGAGCTGAGAGTCGTTAAATTTCCATCCGAAATCGTTTAAATCGGGATATTGCTGTAGAAATTCGTTTAAGCCCTCGATAGGTTCGATATATACTTCTTCTAGAAGTTCTCCGTTAAGGAACGCGGAGATAATATCGATATGCTCGATTTCCCAGTTATAGTAGGCGGAGAGAGCTAGTAATAACCTCCAAGTAGTAGGTTTAGCTCCGGAAGCGAAGGTTTCGAAGTAATCGAGGCCGTATTGCTGTTCGAAGCCTCGTACGACGAGTCGGGCTTTATATCGAACTGGTTTTCCGGTTGCGTCGGTTTTTAGTTTGAATAACCAGCGTAGAGAGAGCGGGTTTCTGCCGATCTTTTTAACTTCGGAGCTGTCGATAGCTCTTAAAGTCCCCTTTTTAAGGATTTCTCGTAATTCGAGGTGAATAGCTTTCTGCCACTCTTCCTTTTCAGGGCCGGATAACGCTTGCTTAAGAGTACGTGGCTCTTTATAGCCTGGAATCGCCGTAAACGATAGAGGGTTTCTTTCGTAGGCGTTCTTTTCTGCTTCCGTAAGGTTATTAGGTAGTATAACCTGAATTTTCGATTCTTTAGCCTTAGAGGTAGGCTCTAAATCGTGGTCTTCGATAGAAGAATCGTCGATTTCTTGAATATCGGTTTCGGGTGGAGCCGATAAGTCTTTCCCCCTTAAATCGCGATTTTCTTCGTTTTCGTACCAAATCCGGACGTGGGAGGTAGAGAAGACCTTCTTTTTAAAGGGTCGGTTAGGAATATACACGATATATGTCGAATTTCCTTTATAACCGAGTAAAATCCCTTTTTCGGAGCGATTATCGAACTTTCGGGACTGAGTCCTTTCTTCTTTCGGCGTATAGACGTAGACTTTACTACCTATAGTATAGATATTCGTTAAGTCCGGTATATTCGTCTGTTCCGGAAAGAAGTAGTCGTATAATTCCTGATAAGGTGTAATCGATTTATTCGACGTAGGTGTGAAGTTAATTAACTTCGTAACGGAGTTAATAACGAATTCCCAGAGAAATTTCGGGATATTCGAGGCCGTTATAACCGTTCTAGTCTTATCGAGGATAATTCGGTTAGACCGTTCCGCTATACCGTTCTGTTCCGGTGTGTAGCGGGTCGAGGATTCGTAAGTGATTCCTTTTTCGGATAGGAATTCTTCGAATTTAGCAGGGTTAAATTCCCTGCCGTTATCGATCCTTATAATATCAGGATATCGGCCGAAGGTTCGTTTTAAGTATTCTAATTTATTTAGAATAACTTGAAGTACCTCTTCTTTCGACTTAGTGAAAGAAGTAAGTCGGAAAGAGGTGAAATCGTCCGTATAAACGATAAGGTAGTTAAAACCAGAATAGCTTCGAGGAGAGAGCTTAACGGTGTCGAGGCATAATCGCTGTAACGGCTTAGTAGCTCGATTTTCGTTCTTTTTATTCTGATTTCGAGTAAACTTTGCTTTTAAGCAATCCTCGCAGTTAAGGTCTTGCTTTTTAAGCTTAGTTATATCGATTCCTTTCGTTGATTTCGCTGCCTTTACTAAGGCATCGAAGTGGGGGTGTCCGAGTCGATTATGCCATAGTTGAGTAGTCGTAGCAAAGTTAAGGCTCGGAAAATTCGGTCCAGGGTAATCTTTAACGATTTCCGTAATATAGGACCATGGATTTCGATTTTTAGAGTTTCTAGGAGAAACTTCAGGTGACGAGGAATCCAGTGAGATCGGAACCTTCCGAATAGGGCCAGTATTCGTCGAGATATTCGGCTTATTAGGCTGGCTTTCGGGTAACTTAGGTGGGACCTAGGTTCCGGGTAACTTAGCCCAGGTTTCGGGTACCGCCGTAGGAAAAGATCCAGCTTTTCGATCTTTAGTTATTTCCTTTATTTTAGACCTTTTTTGCCTAAGGAAGGGTTCTCCTAGGTCAAATTTTGCCCTTATTCGTGCTGTAGCGAAGGCAAGGTCTGGTTCCGGTTGGTTAGCGACGTAGAGGAAAAAACCGCTTTTAGAAGGGTTAAACGTCGTTATAACCTGGTTTCTAGACGACACTAGGTCTAGTCCGTTAATCTTTCCACCAGAACGATAGTGGCAAAGGCCGGAGATCAGGTTAATCGGAAAAGCCGGTATAAATAACGTGTTTTCGAGACGAAGGACGAATTTATCGTTATTTTCCGGGTTAGAAAGGACTAGTTCGACTGTCCCTTTTCCGATAGGCTTAATGCTGCCTCCTCCGGTAATTACCGGGTCGATATTCGGATAGAAAGTAAGCGTCTTAAAAAGCGCTCGATCGTTCGAAATATGACGAGTAGAACCGGTATCGTAAAGCCACCAGTTTTTCGGTAAGCCCTCGTATTCGTTATTATTAAACGAAAAAGAGTAAAACGATTCGTTATACCGGTTATCTTCCGATTCGGAAGTAGAGTCGTGAGTTATTCGACTCTGCTGCTTCTTTTTCTTATTCTTAGGATAAGAACGATCCTTAGACTTAGAAGCGTTTTTCGGGGAATAAGTATTCCGCGAGGGGGTCGATTTAATCGATGATTTCGAAGTATTCGATCCCTTATTCTCTTTATTCCTCTTTTTATCGAATTTATAATCGTTTTTCTTCGGTATCGAAGTATTCGAGTGACTTTTCGAAGTATAACGCTTATTCGAGTAAAAGGATGAGTTTTCCATCTTAGTATCTGAATCGTATCGAGATTCGTCGAGGATATCGGTGATTAATACGTCTAAGGAGGGCGGTTCCTTAAAACGTAAAGCGGACCGTTGTCGGTCCGCCCACACGGGAAAGCTGCTACTGAGAGCAGCTATAAAGATCGTTTTTTGATCGATAGGCTCGATTTTCGCTCCGACGTTATATAATTTCTTCGTGTAAGACTTAAACGAAGAAATAAAGTCGTTTAATGACTTAAAATGCTCGTATCGAATAGAGTGGAATTCGAGATAAAGCTGCTGTCGTAAGACGGGTCCGGTTCCTTCGTAACTAGCTCTTAGAACGTCTAAGGCTTGCTGAGGGTCGGTTAAGTCGAAAATAAGCGAAAGGGGTTCCGTAAGAAGGTTTTGCCGTATAATAAGTAACGCTTGGAGTTTAATTTCGTTCGGGCAGAGAGCGTAGGCTTCCTTTTCACCGAAATATCTCTTAATATCGAGAATTTCAAGGAATAGCTCTAAGGTCGAAAACCAAGTATTCTAGTTCTTAAGACCGGAAAGTCGTTGATCCCTCGGCATTAAACAGCTCGAAATAGTCTTAAGAGGTGTTTCGGAATAAACCGGAGCAGGAGGGAGGACTTTAATAGCTTTCGGATCCGAGGCCGAGGAGAAAGGCTCGGCGGTAGGTTCGGAAGAAGCCATTATTAAAAGCGATAACTAGATATTCTCTTATCGAAGAGATATTTAAAATAAATCCGAAAGGTGTTCGAGCTTTATAATCGATATAAGGGACTTAAGTAGAAGACGAAGCCTTCTAAAAAGTATTATAACGAGTCTTGCTTTTATCGGTAAAGATCGATCGAGAATTTTCCGAAAGGACGAAGATATATCGTAAATTATCGGATAAGATCGATTTAACGATAAGAATATCGTTATAACGGAAGGTATATCGAGTATAGGTTCCTCGAGATATAAGAAATAAAGAGAAGGAGTTCTTTATCGTTATAAACGAAAAGATCACGGTCCGGGCTCATAACCTGTTTGTGGAGGTAAAGTGACTATAAGGGAAGCAAACCTCGTAAGAGGCCTTATAGTCGAGTGCCGTCTTGAATTATTACTTCAGTGCGGAGAGGAAGTGATAGGAGTGAAACCGTGGTATTGATGTTGCTTGCTTCTATCTAAGAGAAAGGATTCCGACGGGGGAAAACACTCCTATAAGTAGGTGGATGAAATCCACGTAAGTGGGGAAAAGAAAGGAAGATGTCTTAGAACTATTGGTTTGGCGTACGGTAGAAACCAATAGTCTAAAATCGAGATATCTCCGCAATGAACGCTCGAATAAGAAAACAGACTGCACCATGTGATCCGTAAGGTCCAATAGTACCTTAGAGCCGTATCGGAAAGGTATGGTAGGTGTAAGACACCATACTAAAACTAGAGATTTTATCAGAAGTAGTCCGAGGGGTTTTACTTTCTGATTATCTCTGTAACCAGGGCTCGTATCTAGAAACGGATAGATGCATAGGAAAGAGCATAAAAAGCTCTATCCGGTAGTATGTTAGTCTGACGAAGTTGTGCGGAATCTCCATACTAAAGTCTGGATCTTAAGGGAAAGAGTGTTTCGCCTTCTACCGCGGTATAGAAGAAACGTTATAAAACGCGTTTCTTATACCTAGGAGAATAGGTATAAAGGCAAACAGGCTTTATCGAGGCATAGGGTAAGTCTATACCTCTAACATTATATATTTATTATTCTTAGCGGCTAATATAATTAGGCCGTTCCTTTTTTTTATTATTATATAGTTATCCTTATTATTATAATATCTTGCTAGCCTTATTTATAACGATAACGATATTACTTATTATACCCTCTTATCTTTTTTAATTTTATCGTCTTCTTTTATTTTATCCGTTATAAGATATACTCGCGAGTTTTAATAATTTTAAGGGATAATAATCCCTTTTATAATATATTATTATATATATCGCGTTTAATTATAGATCTATTTATTATAAGCGATTATAAAGCCCTCTTTAATAATTTTAGTTAAAATATAATACCTTAAGGTTTAATTATTATTAATAAAGGTATTATTTATTATTTATTTAATAAGGGTATAATAATTAATAAATATACCTTATCGGTAATAAATAACTAATAAGTCCTTATTAATATACCTTAATCTTACCGATTAATTCTATTTATTATTTATAATATAATATTAATTAACTATAACCTTTTTTAACGCGTTATATAATTCTAAGATAATATTATATTATACGTATCTTTTACTTTAGCTTATAATAATAATAGTTATAACCGCTTTATTATTAAAGTAAAAAACGACGATTAAGAGCATATAATAGTCCTCTCCTTTTATAATATATTATTCCTTAATTATATAGGTAATTTATTTGTTATATAACGCTTAACCGCTAAGGTAGATTAGTTATATAGTTTAAGTAAATATAAGGGACCCGCTACCCGGTTTAATATCGCCGCCACCGGTAATTTATAAGGTGCCTCGCGTTATATAGCTTTTTATTAAAGGTTTTAAACCTTTTATAAGATTAAAAGCTTTAACCGATTTAACCGTTTTTAAAATAATAAATAAGACAGTAATTAAGATAATATAATTTATAGCTAAGGTTTCGGGAGCGTCCTTATTATTAATAGCTATCCGTTTATAAATTAATTAGCCTTCTCGGTTATATTTAATAGTTATACCTTAATTTAATAAGCTCTTAATCCTTATTATAAGATATTAATAATATATTATTAATATAATTAAACTTTATTTATGAAACGGTTTAATTTATTCGACTTATTAATAATATCGGTTAAAAGCGAGGGTACCGTATTTTATTAATATTATATATCTTATAATAACCTACTTTAGTCTAATCTCGGTAATATAATTACTACTTTAATTAAGGAGGCCGAGGTTCTTAAATAACTTATCGCTTTAGCTCTTTATTAACTACGTTTTATTATTAGCGGTTTAGCCCTTACTTATAGTCTTAATATAAGTAATATATATAGCTAATATCTAATTATAAGCGGAGGTAATAAAAGATACGAGTTTAATAATAATAATAATAATAATAATAATAATAATAATAATAATAATAATAATAATAATAATAATAATAATAATAATAATAATAATAATAATAATAATAATAATAATAATAATAATAATAATAATAATAATAATAATAATAATAATAATAATAATAATAATATCATATCCGACTTGGTTAACGATGATAATATATTTATATTATAAGAGGATAACGATAAGAACTAAAATAATAACTCTTAAAGGGAAGAAATATCGCTAAAGTAATCTAATAATAACGATATAGAAATATATAAAAGTAATACCAAAAAAGGCTCTTAATATAAGAGTACTAGTAAGGGTCCTCCTTTAAAAATATTATATATCGACGCTTTAAAAGCCCTCCTTTTTATATATATATCCGGTACCTTATTTTATTATATATATTTAAAATACTCTTACTTAAAATATAAGAGAAATATTAAGGGTAAGGATATATTTAAGTTATTCCGCTTAATATATATTTATTAGGTTAATAAGGAGGCGATAGCTCGGTATACGGTTATAAAGGCTTATAACGGGCCGGCTGTTAACCCGATATATATAAGGGAGAATCTAGCTATAACGTAATCTAGTGCTTAGCTAAATTAAAGTATATATATAGAATTAGTTCTTAGAACGTATTGTCAAGGTATCGGCAGGCAGGCAGGCAATAGAGTAGATTCAGGTTCTATGCTACAGGTCCTGGTTCCTATTCTGTTCGGTACAGGTCAGGCTAGCAGACAGGACGTAGCTTGAAGAGCTACTCTGAAGTCCTGACGGGACTTCCAGACAAGATGCAGATTTCCACGCGCGTCCGTGCGCGCCTTACGTAAGCTTCGGTGGCCCCTATGGGCTTTCCAGGCCTGTCACGGGCTGGCCCCGTGACACTTAGCCTTATTTAACTTATCTCGTAATTCGCTAATAAGAGGTAACGGATAGTAATTCTTAATCGTGATTTCGTTAAGCTTCCGGTAGTTAATATATAGCCTCTATTTCTATCTTCTGTCCTTATCCCGCTTCTTTAAGACGAATAAAATAGGATATCCTGCTAGTAATATCGAAGGTCTAATATTTCCTTTCTCGAGATTTTCTTTAAGATACTTCTTAAGTTCTTCCTTATATTTTAATATAAGTCGATAAGTCGGTATAGATTAAGGCTCCTTATCTTCTTTTAAACGTATCTCGTGATCTTATTTATTATACTCGGGTATTCTTATAAGTAGCTTTCCGCTAAATAAGTCGCTAAATTCTCTATACGTGTCTAGTACTTCGTACTTTTCTATTAGCTCGACTTCCTTAGCTTCTTATATTCTAAGGAACGCTCGAAGAGTTATAAGCTTACTTAAAGGTCGGTGTCGTTAATACTTCTTAGAGGCTAAGTCTCTTTCTAATGTATCCTATTGAAGTTAGCTTATTCTTTAGTTAACTCTAGGATTGCTCTTCCGTAACTAGGGTATCCCTAGTATTAGGTCGTATCCTGATATATCTACGATATCATACTCGAGTGCTTCCTTCCGATTCTAGATCGTTACTAAAAAGGGCGCAGTCTCCTATAATACGAGTTTATTATCGTATTAGAAAGCTTCTCTATTAGTAGCGCTAAGTCGGTATAAGGCGTCTTTTATTCTCTATAGTATCTAAAGCTCGTTAACGATTCTTAGAGAGAAGTAATTTCCTTAGGTTTTACTATCGACTAGCGTAAGCACTTCGTATCTTATAACTAAAACTAGTAGTATTAATAGGTTATATCGATCGTAAGGATTATCGTCGTCTATTATTTATAGGGACCTGTTATCTTATAAAGCCGGTCGTAGCCCTTTTATAGCCGGCGACGGTCGTTTCCCGTCTTCTCTTCGAGTTATCCTCGAGTGGCTTCGTGTCGAACTATCGTAATAGTGCGTTTTCCTCTTAGCTTCTTTAGATATTATCTAAAGCTATCTTTATCGGACCTATAGGTGCTATAGTCGTCGTCGTAATAAGCCGTCTAGCTAAGGCGTTCGTAAGGTATATTAGGGGTATCTTCCTTCTTATCTAGTACCGTCGTTTCTCTATAGATAGCGTTAGTACGTCTTTTTAAGACTAGGTTCCACTATCGCGGCTTCTTTAATTCCTTATAGAAGTATACGGGGTGTCCTTTTTCTCTATAGTTATAGTAATTCCCGTCGAAAGGTTACTTAAGCTTACTATAGTACGTTACGTTAAGGTCTATAGGTCCCTTATAATTACTATAGGAGGTCTTATTCTTCTAAATATTATCGTTCTAACGGATAAGATAATTAAACTGCCTTCCTCTTCTGGTATTAGCAGTTATAAGCCTATAAATAAGCTGCTAGCCCTTATACTTTATCTTTCTCTTATAGAGTCGGTTATCGATATATACTATAAGCTCGATATACTCGGAGAGCTCGTTAAGGCGATCTATTCTAGCGACTTTATCTTTAATATCTTCCTTAAGGCCTTAATAGAACTAGGCGATATAAGCGTCGTTATCTTAATCTAGCTTAGAGATAATCTAGCGGAATACCGTAGCGTATATAACGGCTAATCCCTTCTATTAATATTTTATAAGTTATCGTTCGGCTATACGGATTTCGTCGGGACTTCTAAAAGTGCCCTTAAGTTTAGCCTCGAACGTCTCGTAGCTCTAAAAGATCTCTTTCGTGTCTTCCTCTTAAAATACTTCCCGGTTAGTTAAGTAGTCCCTTATAGTAGGCTCGAATTATAAGAGGGCGTCACCCTTAAGGTATCCGGCGATATATAGGACCTTATCGGATTTATTAGGAAAGCTAATAGAGTAATACTTTAAGTAGGCTTTAGCTTATATAAGGAATATCTAGACGTTCCCTTCTTTACCGTCGTAAGGTGTAGGGCCTAGGTACTTATGCTTCTTATGGCCGTTGCCCTTGTTATTGACCTGCTACCGGAGCTAGAGGTTCTCCTACCTAAGAGCGTCGATGCTCTACTAGAGTATATTAATAAGGTTAGCCAGCTCCTAAGGAGAATTAACAGCATCAGGTTATATAGCTAGCTAAGGTGCAGCAGCTTACTAGGGCGTAGTAGGCGAAGGGGTTTAAGGTGCTATTACGTCGAGAGTTAGTGTTTAGGGCTGACGGTGACTATCCTAAGCACGAGTGATTAAAATATAACGAACGCTATACCTAAGTACTACGTAACGTAGGGTTTATATAATGTTTGTGGAGGTAAAGTGACTATAAGGGAAGCAAGCCTCGTAAGAGGCCTTATAGTCGAGTGCCGTCTTGAATTATCACTTCAGTGCGGAGAGGAAGTGATAGGAGTGAAACCGTGGTATTGATGTTGCTTGCTTCTATCTAAGAGAAAGGATTCCGACGGGGGAAAACACTCCTATAAGTAGGTGGATGAAATCCACGTAAGTGGGGAAAAGAAAGGAAGATGTCTTAGAACTATTGGTTTGGCGTACGGTAGAAACCAATAGTCTAAAATCGAGATATCTCGGCAATGAGCGCTCGAATAAGAAAACAGACTGCACCATGTGATCCGTAAGGTCCAATAGTACCTTAGAGCCGTATCGGAAAGGTATGGTAGGTGTAAGACACCATACTAAAACTAGAGATTTTATCAGAAGTAGTTCGAGGGGCCTTACTTTCTGATTATCTCTGTAACCAGGGCTCGTATCCAGAAACGGATAGATGCATAAGAAAGAGCATAAAAAGCTCTATCCGGTAGTATGTTAGTCTGACGAAGTTGTCCGGAATCTCCATACTAAAGTCTGGATCTTTTAAGAGTAAGAGTGTTTCGCCTTCTACCGCGGTATAGAAGAAACGTTATAAAACGCGTTTCTTATAACCAGGAGAATAGGTATAAAGGCGAAAAGGCTTTATCGAGGCATAGGGTAAGTCTATACCTCTAACATATAATTAAGAATAGAGAGCGTCTATAAGGTAAGCCTAGCTTACTTCTAATTAAACATTAAGTAACTAGGTAACTTAGTAACTAAGGGTGCGAATAAAGATTAGAACTAAGTTTTTATAATAAAGTCGTTAGGAGATTACTCCTACCTATAGTTAAGATAGATACTTAAATTAATCACTAAGGTAATAACTATCTAACTATATAGGAAATCCTTCTAACTTATATCTTAAGTTATTCCCTTACTGACCCCTTAAATCGCTTAGCTAGCTAGCTAGCTAATATATCTATAGTGGATAGCTTAGATAGCTATCTAGCTAACATATCCATTACGTGACCTGTTCTTGGCGTGGCTCGTGCGGCTGCCTATAGCTGGTGTCTTATTTAGTTATTTGCCGCATTGACTTGTTTGTACAGTGGCCCTTAGCTGTATATACGCTTGTCCGTTCTCGTAAGTAGTTTATTAGCTCGTCTGGGTCGTAACATTTAAGATAAATAAATTTATTTCTATTCTATTTTAATATCTTATTTATATAAAGATTTTATCTTTTATATCTAATTTAAAATATAATATTTTAACTTAAAACCTTAATCTTTTAATAAATATTATAACGGCAGCTTAAAAAGTATAAACATATTTAGATTAAACCTTTAATTAAGTTAGCTAAAGGTTAAAGTATTTAAACGTTACTTAAAAGAAGTACCGATATTTATTATTAAGAGATAAAAATTATAAGTCTTATTCTTATATTTTCTTATTTATTCAACGTACATAACAAGCGAGTGACGCAGATAAGCGAGTGGCGCACCTTTCGGCATCTCCACGAGAAATTAATTAATTATGCAACCACAACGCCGTAAATCAATTCAAACTAATCGGAATCCGACTCTTAGGAGGTTTCTATATCTATTTTATAAGTACGTGCATTATGACCGGTGTTTCCGCAGATGCCATAACGCTATTCGCGCGGTTGCGCCCTCCTTACGCGACTACTACTCGCACGTGTTGCCTCCCTTAACTGCGCATCCACGTCCTTTTGATCTAAAAGATCTTGTCCCTCGCTAATCTCGAGTGTTCCTCCTTGCCGTAGACGTGTCTTCTTCGCTCTCCGACGTTTTGCGAGGCTAGAATTCGCCTCTCGAAGTGTCTTAACCTCCGCCCGTAAAAGGGCGTTCTCGTGCATTATCGCTATCGCACCTTTCGTAAACTAGTCGACTGCCGATAAAATCGGTGTCGGAGAGCTTCCCTGGTGACGGCGGATTCGGCTTTAAATAAAATCGGTTTGCGAAGTTGCCTCGGTCGGGTTATACGGCGTTTGGGAGGCCAAAGGGATAGTCGCAGCCGGGAGGCTTCCAGTCGGCGAAGGCGTCGATAACTTCACGTCGAGCTTCGAGATGACCTTATCCGGGTCAAGAGGGACTAAACCAGCCCCGCGGAATCTAGATTTGACGTTTTCGGGTGTAAAAACCTTAATAAACGCGGCGTGGAAGGCGATAAGGAACTCGGCCTTCGTAATATAGTTCACGTGTGCCTTTATAAACCCTTCGATTTCGCGACCGTACGCCCGCTTCAATGGTCTAAAACATCCAACGTCAAGAGGCTAGAGTAGATATGACGAATGAGGAGGCATTAAGACCGTGATAATGTTCTTCTCCTTACAGAAAGCCTAGAAATCGGCCGAAACGTGGCTCTCGTGCCCGTCGATGATCAACATTCGATGTGTGCCCTTTATACGCGCGGCAGTGTGTTTATCGAAATGCCGAATCCAGTCTAGCCCTGTCTTATTATCGGTCCATCTATTCGAGGTTGGTTTAATCACCTAGTCGCGTGGTAGGGTGCTATCAGCGTACCAGTTCGCGAGATAGTTCTTGCCCTTCACCGCTACGAATAGCGGGACGCACCAGCTGTCCGCACACACGCCCTGGATCGCGGTGGCCTATTCTCGATTACTAGGCTAGACTTTCTTTCGTTTGCCGCTGCGGTCGGCGCCTGTAACAACTATAGAGGACGTGATCTGGCCTATCATGAAGCCGGTCTCGTCGAAATTATATAGATCCTCGTCAAGGATACCGTACGTCGCCCTCATATTACGGAAAAGCTCGAACCAAGCCGCGATCTTTTCAGGGTCCTCGCAGAGGGCCCTCTGGTAGTCGTATGCACGAGAAAGACGCGTCTTAAGTTAGGGTTGTCGCTTCACGAAGTTCGAGGCCCAGTGTATCCCGACGCGTGACGCGTCGCGCTCCGCGAGAATAACATTAGCCATCTCTTCCACGTCAGGTATCCGGGGCGCGAATCCCCGCGAATCCAGGTCCATTATATTTGTGATAATCACATTCTCTTCTAGCTCCGTTAATCGAGTGCTATTAGGGCGCGTGTCTTGCCGGGCGCGTGTTCCGTTCATTCTTCGACGTAGTGAGGTTTCGGAGACGTTATATGTCTTAGCCGCGGCTCTGCGGGTAAGATTAGGGTCGTTTTGGAGAGATTAGATAGCAAGAACTATCTGGCTTTCTTTCGACGCGGTCTCCATATTTATTTATGGTTATATAGTGTCTTAAAGTTGAATTGGCGCGATTTAGCGGTAAGTGCGCTACTCGCTTATCTGCGCCACTCGCTTATTATCTACGTTATAATATAATTATAAGTTATCTCTTTGATTTAAAAAAGCTTATATTAATGTTTTAACCCTTAATATATTTTAATAAGTTTATTATATATAATGAAATTTATTAATAATAATTAAATTATAATTATAAAGGCGACTTATAACGTTTTTAAAGTACTTATTATATATATAGGATCTTAATATTAAGAACTGAATCCCGAAGACTCTTATAATAATAATTATAAGGTGTCTGAAAATATAAATAATATATTCGATTTTAATAATATAAAAGCGGTTATAAAGTTTAAAACGGCTTATAAATAATATATTTATTATAAAATTAAAGGAATAGCTAATAACTTTTAAAAAATAACTAAATATTCTAATTTACTAAATCATTTAATTAAATCAATATAATACTTTTTAATCTCTTATTATTAAGGTTTCTATTAAAAATAATAATAATTATTATAATAATAACTTAAAAGGTAAAAGAATATTTAAAATTAAGTATAAAAAAGTTAATTAAAAGTAAAAGTAATTAAATATTTATAACGGAATAATACGATATTCGAATAAGGTAATTATATATATACGTGTCACGGGGCCAGCCCGTGACAGGCCTGGAAAGCCCATAGGGGCCACCGAAGCTTACGTAAGGCGCGCACGGACGCGCGTGGAAATCTGCATCTTGTCTAGAAGTCCCGTCAGGACTTCAGAGTAGCTCTTCAAGCTACGTCCTGTCTGCTAGCCTGACCTGTACCGAACAGAATAGGAACCAGGACCTGTAGCATAGAACCTGAATCTACTCTATTGCCTGCCTGCCTGCCGATACCTTGACATTACGTAGCTTCCTTCTAAGCTCGACACTGCTTTTGAAATGTCGCACCGTCCCTAACCGCCGTCCGACCCCGAAGAGCTTAAGGGGTTCTCCTTACGAGTCTAGGAAGCCCCCTCCGAATAGCTCTTATACTTGCGAAATTCGAACGGTTATATATCTGCCTTAGAAGAAGACATCGTTTCTAAGGATACCGAACTCATAGCCCTTCGTACCGCGGTCGCCGAGGCTAAAGCCGTTATCCGCTACTAGAAAGAACAACTCCAAGAAGAACGCGACTTAAGCCGCCGATTAGAAGCTGAAAAGATTCACCTTACGAATGTCGTTGCCCCTACTGTATAGACTCCTCCGACCGAACTATCTCCCCGCCCCGAACCCGCCGCTAAGGCGCCTATAGATCATGCTCCGCGAACGCCTACACCTCCTCCTACCCTACGTTTAGAGCCTATCTCCCTTAGTGAGAAGATCCCTAACCTAAAGGAATTTGATAGAACTCGGAGCGACCTTCGGAGATTCGTCTAACAAGTCCACTCGAAGATGGTTTCTAACGCCGACCGATTCCCGTCCGCTGTTTCCCGCCTGAATTACGTTGCTAGCCGCCTATCCGGAAAAGCCTACGACCTGATCCTGCCCCGTATTTAGTACGGAATTCTGTAGTTCCTAGACTATACTAATATGTTATCGTACCTAGAAGAAGCCTTCGGAGACCCTAACCGGAAATAAAACGCCGAGAATAAGCTATATAACTTAAAGCAACGCTATTTAGACTTCAGCGTCTTCTTCGCGGAGTTCGAGAGGCTCGCGCTAGAGAGCGAAGTCCTAGAAGCTGCCTTACCCCCCTTATTGTCCTAAGGCGTGTCCCGCGAAATTTAGGACATACTTCTATATAACCCTGCCCCTACTCGGGAGTACCGAGCATTCGCCCGTCACTTACAAATACTAGATAACCGTTTCCGCCAGCATTAACGCTAGGTTAACGGACTTAAGGGAACCACTAGGTCTAATAACCCTGCTAGCCCTCACGCTCCCCCCCGGAGCGAGCCCCGCTAGCCTACCGTGAAGACCGAGACCGGAGACCCTATGGATTTAAGCTACTAGCGTAGTCGACCCCGCTCCCCACTCGGCCGGAAAGAGAGGGGAGAGTGTTTCCGCTGCGGCTAAAAGGGCCACTTAGTAGCATAATGCCCCGAACCTGACCGTCGCCCCGTTCAGTTCCGCTAAACCCGTACCCCGAGCCCTTAAGGAAGTCCACCCCCGACGATAACCGCCGCCCTACCCGACCGCTAACTGCCTACTCTTATCCGTTCGCCCTAGCCTGTTCCTGCTACTACTATACCGGTTAATCGGTTCTAAACCTTACGTGCCGAGAGCCCCCAGTCGTTAAACGGCGTGAGCCTATATTAAGTCGCTTATAGGCTCCCGAGTCCAGCGCCCTGACCCCGTTAACACTGCCGATATCTACCCGTTCTGTCCACGGCTTATCTATCTAAGAAGAGGAAGATATACGTGGAAAGCTTATGGTTTTACCTGTTACCTTAGCTACCGACGACCGCACCTTACCGACCTACGCCTTAACTGATTCGGGGGCCGCCGCGAAAGTATTTATCGACCGTAGTTAGGCCGAAGCCTATAAACTGCCGATAAGACCCCTGAGAAGACTATTTGAGATCGAAGTGATCGACAGCCGCCCTAGCGAAAGTAGGAAGGTCACCTACTTCGTCGAATGTTCGATACGGACAAGCGACTATTACGAGAAACGGCTGCGTTTCTTTATGACCTAACTAGCTTACTTTCCTGTTATCCTCGGAATTCCTTAGCTTAAGATGCATAACCCTCGTATAGGGTTCGCGAGCTATACCTTCACATTCGATAGCGAATTCTGCCGCTAGAACTGTAACACACCTGCACGACCTATAAAGGTCACCGCCTTACACGACGTTCTAGCCCGAGCACGTCCTAAGAACCTACCGAGCCGCCCCGAAGCCTTATCCCGTTAGGATATTACTTAAGTTTCCCCCCGCGCCTGTTTAGCGTACTTAAGAAGAGGATACGCTGCGTTCCCTGTTACCGTCGAAGAGATCGAAGAACGCTTATTAGAGGCCCTTGAACCTGCCCTATCTAGACAACTGCCGCCCGAACTACGAGAGTTCGAGGATGTCTTTTCGCCTAAGGAGGCGGAAAAGCTACCACCGCACCGGCCCCACGACCACGAGATCAAGTTAATAGAGGGGAAGACGCCCCCTTTCGGACCTTTATACGCTATGTCCCGGGATGAACTAATAGCACTAAAGGAGTGGCTGCAAGAGAACCTTCGGAAGGGTTTCGTACGACCTAGCTCGTCCCCTGCTGCGTCCCCCGTCTTATTCGTTAAGAAGCCTAGAGGAGGACTCCGCTTCTATGTCGACTACCGGGCCCTGAATAACATTACTGTTAAAGACCGTTACCCGCTGCCCCTAGTTAAGGAGACCTTAAATAACCTAAAGGGAATAAAGTATTTCTCTAAGGTCGACATTATCGCCGTATTTAACGAGATAAGGATTAAAGAAGGCTAAGAATACCTGACTGCGTTCCGCACCCGCTTTGGACTATTCGAATCGCTGGTTATACTATTCGGGCTAACCGGAGCCCCTGCTACGTTCTAGAGGTTTATTAACGATACTTTACGACACCATCTAGATATCTGCTGCACCGCGTACTTAGACGACATCCTGATTTATAGCCGGACCCGTGAGGAACACGTCGAATACCTACAGAAGGTGCTTTAGGCGTTAAGGGAAGCCGGCCTGTTCGCGAAAATGTCGAAGTGCGAATTCTTTAAGACTAAGATAATATTCCTAGGAATAATCGTCGGCCGCGACGGCCTCCGTATAGACCCCGCGAAGATCGAGACTATTAAGAACTGGACTACCCCGACCTACCTAATAGATATATAAGCCTTTATTGGCTTTAGAAACTTCTACCGCCGATTTATCCGGAATTTTTCGAAGATTATCGCCCCGCTAGTTAACCTTATAAAGAAGGGTGTTAAATTCGCCTAGACTAAAGAATGCGAGAACGTATTTATCGCGCTAAAGGACGCGTTCACCTCGGCCCCGATCCTAGCTCCCTTCGACTGGGAGAAATAAATCATCCTAGAAACGGATGCCTCCGATTACGTCTCTACTAGCGTGCTATCGCAGCACGGAGACGACGGTATCCTGCGCCTAGTTGCTTTCTTCTCGAAGAAACATTCCTTAATAGAGTATAACTACGAGATTTACGATAAGGAACTGTTAGTAATTATTCGCTGCTTCGAGGAATAGCGTCCTGAACTAGAAGGCGCGTCGTCGCCGATTAAGGTTATAACTGACTATCGGAACCTAGAGTACTTTATAACGACGAAGTTACTGAACCGCCGATAAGCGAGATAGTCCGAATTCCTATCTCGATTTAATTTCAAGATCACGTATCGCCCCGGAAAGCAAGGAGCGAAGCTAGACGCCCTAACTAGGAGGTCAGAGGACCTGCTTAAGGAGGGGGATAAACGACTACTATACTAGAGTAGAGTCGTCTTAAAGAAAGAGAACTTCGAACCCTAAAGGAAATCAGTTCGCTTCGAGGAAAGCCCGACTCGAGTTAACGCCGTAACTAGATCGTAACCCGCTCCTGACCGCCCGCTAGAACCTAGCGCCGCCGACTTAGACCCTTAGCCTGCTATTAATACACTGTCTTTACGACTAGAACGCTACGCCCCGCTACTACCGCCAGCTATTCAGAATCTTATGACACGAGGATACGAGTTAGACGAGACCGTCTATTCTATCTTAGAAGCCCTATGCACTAGGAAAGCCCGTCACCCCCTGATCTCCCTCGCGGAATACGAGGAACGAGCCGGCTTGCTATACTACCGGGATCGCCTTTACGTCCCGGACCTGCCTGAACTCCGCGCTGAACTAACCCGTTCGTACTATGACACTGCTGTGGCTAGACACCTGAAGAGAGCCCGCACGTACGAGAGCTTATCCCGAGATTATTACTGGCTACGAATGTACGCGTTCGTGGAGCAATGGACTAATAACTGCCACACTTGCCGCCGCACTACCTCTTCTCGCGAAGCAAAGCAAGGGGTGCTCCGCCCGCTGCCTATGCCTGAACAGGCTTAGCAAGATATCTCGATGGATTTCGTCGTACACCTACCGAAGAGCGACGGTAACGACGCTATCTTAGTCGTGGTCTGCCGACTAACTAAGATAAAACACTTTATCGCCTACCGAGACACCTGTAGCGCTGACGAAGTCGCGCGCCTATACTTAAATAACGTCTAGAAACTACACGGCCTGCCGAAAACTGTGATCTCAGACCGCGGACCCTAATTCGTGGGACGGTTCTAGGAACACCTAACCCGCCGACTGGGCATTCAGAGCCTGCTGTCTACCGCCTTCCACCCCGAGACCGATGGCTAGACCGAACGAGCGAATTCGTTCCTAGAACAGTACCTCCGCGCCTAAGTATCTTACTTATAAGACGATTAGAGCCGCTAGCTTCCCTTAGCTGAATTCGCGTTAAATAATGCCTTAAACGAAAGTATTAAGACCACACCGTTCTTCGCGAATTATGGATTCCACCCGAGGATTAGTTTTGAACCGCTGGATCCTGACCGTACCCCTGCCGCCTTAGACGCCGAACGCGTCGCCCGGAAAATACAAGAAGTCCACGAGATGCTAAAGTCCGAAATCTGCCTTACATAGGCTCGCTACGAGGAGTACGCTAACTGCAAGAGGCGTCCTGCCCGTCGATATCAAGTCGGCCAGAAAGTCTGGCTCGACGCCCGGAATATACGGACTAAAAGGCCATAGAAGAAGCTGGACTGGAAGCAACTCGGACCCTTCACTATCACGAAAGTCGTGAGCCCGTACGCTTACTAGCTGGACTTGCCCGCGTCTATGAGAAACCATCCAGTGTTCCACGTTAGCTTGCTCCGCCCTGACCCCGATAATCCGGTTCCTAGCCAAGTGTAACCGCCACTACCGCCAGTGGAGGTTGATGGCATCGAAGAATTCGAAGTTAAAGATATCCTGGACTCTCGTTAGGTTAGCCGAGGCCGAGGCCGAGGCTCCCGTCTGAAGTACACCGTTAAATGGACCGGATACGACTAACCGACCGAAGTCCCTGCCGAATACGTCGCTAACGCTAGCGAGATAGTCGCTAACTTCCACCGAAGGTACCCGGAGAAACCTAGACCCTGAGACCGAAACTAAAGCCTAGACTACCGCGTCGATAGAACTCCGCCTTAAGGAGGGGAGTACTGTCACGGGGCCAGCCCGTGACAGGCCTGGAAAGCCCATAGGGGCCACCGAAGCTTACGTAAGGCGCGCACGGACGCGCGTGGAAATCTGCATCTTGTCTGGAAGTCCCGTCAGGACTTCAGAGTAGCTCTTTAAGCTACGTCCTGTCTGCTAGCCTGACCTGTACCGAACAGAATAGGAACCAGGACCTGTAGCATAGAACCTGAATCTACTCTATTGCCTGCCTGCCTGCCGATACCTTGACACTAAGTTCTTTACCGCCCTCGACCTAACTAATAAATATAACCTTATACGGATTAAGGAAGGCGAAGAATAGAAAACGGTATTCTAAACTAAGTATAGACTCTTCGAGTACTTAGTAATACCTTTCGGCCTTATTAATATACCGGTAAGCTTCTAGAATATAATAAACTATATCTTACAAGACTTTATCGACTACTTCGTTATAGTATATCTCGATAATATCCTGATCTATTCCGAGAACCTCGAATAACACCGCAAATATATTAAACTTATCTTATAAGCCTTTCGCGAAGCTAAGTTACTAGTAAACCTAACTAAGAGCGAGTTCGAAAAAGAGAAAGTCAACTACCTAAGATATACGGTATCTATAGGTAAAATCCGAATAGAAGACTCTAAGGTTTCAGCAGTTAAAGATTAGCTAATACCTTAGAATATAAGCGATATCCGATCCTTTTTAGGACTAGTAAACTACTATAGGATATTTATTCGCTAGTTCGGAAAGATAGTAACCGCTTTAACGAACCTAACCTATAAGGACGTCCCTTTCTAATAGACGGATTTAAAGAAAACAGCCTTCGACGAACTAAAGAAGAGGATTATAGATAAGCTAGTATTATATATAGCCGATCCTATAAAACCCTTCGAAGTCGAGACTAACGCGTCTAATTATACCCTCGGAGGATAACTTAGTTAAGCTGACGAAAACGGGAAGATATACTTAGTAGTATTCTTCTCGAAGAAACTCCACGGACTATAGCTTAACTACTAGATCTATAATAAAGAGCTAATAGCTATTATCGAAGCGTTCCACGAGTAAAAGCACTATCTTAACGGTATAGCCTACTAGATAAAGGTATATATAGATTATAAGAATCTCGTATCATTTACTATAAAGAAGGAACTTAATAAGCGATAGATCCGTTAGATAGAATTCTTATCCGAATTCTATTTCGTTATTATCTATTATAAGGGTAATAAGAACGGTAGGGCCGACGCCTTTAGCCGCCGACCGGATTATTAATAAGAACTAATAGTAGAAACGTATACGATCCTTATAAAGGATATAGAAGGAAACCTAGTACCGAATAAGCAGCTAGATATAATATATAAGGTCTAATATAAAGACTAGATATAAAAAATCAAAGAGCTTATAGGAGACGAACCACTATAATATAACGGTAAAATCGAGATCTTTAAATAACTTTAGGTCGAGCTAATTAAGAGCCTCTATAAATACCCCGTTCACGGACATTAAAGAACGTTTAAAACTATAAGCCGAATATAACAATATTACGACTACCGTAAATTAAAAGATACGGTAGCTAAAGTTATTAAGGAATACGATATCTATAATAAGGCTAAGGCCTTACGATATAAGCTATATAGAGAGTTATAGCCGATACTATTACTAGATAGAGTATAAAAAACTATCGCCTTTAACTTTATTATAAAGCTACTACTATCCGAAGAGCTTATAACGAAAGCGATCTATAATAGTATCCTCGTTATTACCGATAAGCTTACGAAATATACCTACTTCCTATCGTATAAGGAAGTAAGTAATATAAAGGAACTCGCGTATATATTCCTCCGAATTATCGCTAGCTAGTATAAGCTATTAGAATAAATTATCTCTAACCGAGATAAACTATTTATAGCTAAATTCTAAAAATCACTTATAGTATAGTTAAGTATTAAGTATAAGTTATTTATAGCTTATTATTCGTAAACGGATAAATAAACGGAACGAATAAACTAGACACTCGAATAATATTTATACTATTATATTAACTATAAGTAAGATAACTAAGTTAAGCTATTATTAATAGCCTAGTTCGCTTATAATAGCTCCGATAACGAAGCACTCCGAATATCACTATTTAAGGCTAATTACAGATTCGATCTAGAAATTATACGAGCACCTTTATTAAGAGAACTCGCACCGATAGTAACTATCGTAGTTAATAAACTTAAGGAACTATAGTAAGGACTATAAAAAGATCTAATATTCTTATAGTATAAGATAAAGATATACTACGACTAGTTAAAGTTAAAGGGTCTAACCTTCGAGAGGGGAGATAAAGTATACCTCCTCCGGAAAAACATTAAAATAAAGAGATTAAGTAATAAACTCGACTTTAAGAAAATCGGACTATTTAAAGTAGAAGAAGTTATTTTAGTAATTAACTATCGACTATTATTACCTAATAATATAAGGATATACCTTATATTTTATATTTTCTTATTTAAACTAGTACCTAAGAACGCCCTAATCGAAACTAACCTAGAAGTTAAAATAAATCAGTATAAATACGAGGTTAAAGTAATCCTCGATAAAAAGAAAATCGGAAAAACCTAGAAGTACCTTATCAAATAGAAAGGATACTTACTAGAAGAAAACATATAGGAACCTAGGAGCCACTTAAAGAATACGTAATAGGCCCTAAAGGAGTCCTAAGGGGAACTCCGAAAGACGCCTACGCGGTAGGATCAGACCCCGCGTTAAGCCACGTGTCGTTCCATTCGAAACTAAGACCGTCGGAAGTAATCGGAAGATCGGAAGAAGACGGAACAGCCTCGGTCGCACGGTAACGCTCCTCCTCGGCTGCCTCCTCACGCTTAACACGATCTAATTCCTCTATACTGTCGATGCCGCGACGAATAGCGCGTATCATCTTATATTATATTCTCTTTTATTTTCGAAGCCGGAGAACCTTTTCTTCTGCGGCTTAAAGTTCGTCCTCCAGCTTCTAATGCTACGCGGCGATCCGATAAAGCTCCTCCGGAGCCACGCCTTAAACGTCGTAACGTGAGCGACCTAGGCGAACGCACTCGATATAACGAGAAGAGTCCTAGAGGGAGACCTCGTAAGATTCTAGGCCACGACCCTCGTAATAAGAATAAGATAGCATAGTAATAGAATGACTCAGGATAGCAGCAAGTAAAGCGTCCTTTTGCTCGGTCTTTCTAGCGCGCGGTTTTCGCTTTTTAATTCCACCTAACATAATAAGTATATATTATAAAAACATAAAGAAGGAAGGATATAAAACTTATAGACACTTAGCGATATAGACGACCTCTTATACGACCCTATCTTTAGGGATAAAGACCTTAAAGAGGGGAAAGGTAGTATTACGACCTAAACGAGCTAATAAATTACTTACGAGAACGGATAAGCGTATATACAGCTAAGGGCTACTGTATAAACAAGTTAATGCGGTAAATAACCAAATAAGATACCAGCTATAGGCAGCCGCACGAGCCACGCTAAGAATAAGTCACGTGATAGATATATTAGCTAGATAGCTATCTAAGCTATCCACTATAGATATATTAGCTAGCTAGCTAGCTAAGCGATCTAAGGGGTCAGTAAGGGAATAACTTAGGATATAAGTTAGAAGGATTTCCTATATAATCAGATAGTTATTACCTTAGTAATTAATCTAAGTATTTATTTTAACTATAGGTGGGAGTAATCTCCTAATGACTTTATTATAAAGACTCAGTTCTAATCCTTATTCGCACCCTTAGTTACTAAGTTACCTAGTCACTTAGTGTTTAGTTAGAAGTAAGCTAGGCTTGCCTTATAGACGCTCTCTATTCCTGATTATATAAACCCTACGTCACGTAGTACTTAGGTATAGCGTTCGTTATATTAAAGTATATTAAATTTTAAAAAATAAATAAAATATTTAATAATATTTATTTAATATTCTATTTTAAACTGATTTTCCCTTAAATAAAATAAGAATAGAAGAATTCTTAAAGTACTTAAAACAAAATATTTGATAAAATATTAAATAGATTATTCGAGCTCTTTTATAATAGTAAATTAAAATATAATTTATTTGTCATATAAATATTTAAAGAAATATATTATAATTTTATATATATTCTTTATATATTGAAATACTATTTATAAAAGTATATCAAGAAATAAATAAAGTTATTTTATTTTTATTTAATCCTAAGTTTAATTATAAATAGTTGAACTATTTTATACTTTATTTATATTAAACTTTACGTTTTAATTTATAGTATATATGTATTCTCCTTATTTAAAAAAAATAGAATTTATATAAGTACTAAAAATTACCTCTTCTTACCTAATTTTTAACTTTTAAATTAATTTAAACCTTAATAATATTTATAATATACTTATATATAATCTTAAATAAGTTACTATTAACTTAAAGTAAATATTATAAAGTTTCTTTTAAAAGTTCTTTTTTTAAATATAATTTAAATATATAATATTATAGTATAAAACCCTAATCTTTTGATAAGGTAGTCGCTTAATAAAGGTCTTAGCTTAATCTTTTATTATAGCTTCTAATCCTTTTTATATAATATAATACCTAAAAGGACTATACTAACTAAATGGAATTATAAAAAGCGTTAATATCAAAATTTAAGGAGTGTAATTTAAGCTTCTTTATAATTACTAATAAGAATATCGTGTGCTAAAAAGAGTAAGAGTTTTTAAATCATAGTTATAGCTAAATTTAAATTAACACCTTTAGATAAATACTATCCCACGAATAAACTTGTAAATAGGAACTTAACTGCTACGGTTTCATGATATTTCTTTTCCCCTTGTTTCCGTCAATATTGCCGGCATCGATTCACACATCAAATCTTGGCTGCTGAAAGCGCTAATCTGCCTTATGCATGCGGCTTCTCGAATAGATAGTGTAGCACCCCCCAGGTATTTCCACCGTCATAAGCGAACATCTCTGAGCAGACTAGACAGTATATCTGCCACCTGTTCCACCAAATGTTTGCCTTGTCCTCGCCGTACACATTGACGAGATGCGGCCAAATCTCAGACTTGTTTGTCTGCAGGTTAGCTAGCCAGTGCTATAGGTATAGAGTTCGTAGGTTAGCTCACATGCTCTTCGGGGAGAGGCACTAATCGCCTCCTAGTATGGTCGATGCTTGGCTGTAAGGATAGATAGCTTACCTCGCAAGTCTGAGAGTAGTGCATTCCGTTCACCCACCACTGTTTCTCGATTTTTAGGTCCCTCTGGAAGTAGAGGAGTAGGTCTGCCGACAAATTCGTGCCACCAGTAAAGAAGTTGTCCCAAATCCACCCGTCACCCGCCTCGAAGTTGAACGATGTGTCCTTGTGGGCAAAGATCTGCACAAAGAGCTTGCCCCCTGGCTTCAATGCCCGCGCACACTTTGCTAGCAGTAGCTCGTAGTTCTTCATGTGTTCGAACATCTGGGGCCGCCGCGTCAGTCTAGATATACATACATATTCAGAGTCAGCTTACCTCGACAGAGATGATTCTATCGAATTTCCCATTCTCAAACTCGAAGTCATTGATATCGCCTTTGATAACGGACAGATTCGTGATACCCATCTTCTCTGCATGCTCCTTGATGTACTGATTCGACGTGTGGGAGTTAGAGAACCCGGTGATCTCGCTGTTGGGAAACTTTTCGGCTAGGTAGAGCGATTCAGAGCCCCAGCCGCAGCTATCAAGCAAACTGTCAGCGGTAACCCCATTTTAGCCTGGTGCACTTCATACTTGCCCTAAATCGAGAATCTTCATGCCGTCCTTCAGCGAAGCCTTGTCCACTAAAGTAAGTATGTCCGATCAGCGTATGAAACCTCGAGCTACGGGATATAAATCATGACAAGAAGGAACAAAGCCACCAAGCTCAAACTCACAATAGCTATGCAACATGTTGTCTTCTGCTGCCCCTAATGTCTCCGACCCCGCTTCGTATAGGCAACCGCTATACTTGAGCCGGGGACCCAGCAGACACTGTAAGATGCCCGTTCCTATCTCGTAATGTTGCTCATTCACGATAGTGGTTTCGACCGCAATAGCGCTGCTACGAAGCAGTGCTATAAAGTCCATCTTGCGCTTGTAAGCCTCATCTTGTGACTCCAGGGCCATTCTCGCGACCCGCTGCGTTAGTTGACGTCGAATCTCCCAACGAATCGCAAATTGCGGAAGCATTCCGCTATCCATGATGGCATCTAGAGGAGGTGTTAAGCGAGCTATGCATATAACATGATTTGAATTCAAGACCTTAGGGAGAGAAAAATTAAAAGACTAGGTGTAAATAACTAACCCATATGTGTAGAAAGGGATGTTATCCCTCCGGACTCTATCATGTAGGAGAAATGGAAAGGGGAGAGGTTGTATGAGTACACGATAAGAAACCTTAATTAACAGAAATTCCCACTGTACTTATAACCCTTTAGAGGTCAGATAGCTGCGAGATACGTAGCGATAGTGAGGAATGGTTTATGAAGGGCGGGGCATGCATTCTAAGTCACACCGCCTTTTTGCTTACTTCCTTCTTATTATCGGCTGCATAAAAGACCGCGCAAAGAAATGCGCCGTAAATAATGATAGCTCGCTACCCGTCTTACCGCTAGATCGAAAACAATTGTATTTTCAGCGCTAGTATAAATGCAGCTTTATACCGAATCTTGCAGATGATAAGAGATATACTATCACGTTATAGGCTCGGATACCTAGGCTCTAAGGACATAATAGGCGCTTATCCCCGCAGGCCGGGACCTGCTTCAGGTACTATACGTATTTAAATCACGCCCATCTTATATACCCTATTATAAAACTCGTAGGGTACTTATCCTAACCCCTGCAGGTCTACCCTAGCTTAAGGCGCGATTAACTAGATATAAGCTAGATATAAATCCACACCTAGATTAATATAGAATATCTATATAAGCGCTAATACTAGTTTTATACTAGTCTATTATAAGAGTTATTAATTTCAGAGCGAATAACGTGATATAAAGTAATAAAGTACCTATAACGAAGATTCTATAATATCTATATAGGCTAGCGAAGTTATAAAGTGCGTTGCTTATAATAAGTTATAATGCTAAGCCCTTATAAACCGACCCCTATAAACTAACCTATACGAATCAGCGCTTATCACTTTATAAGCTTCTTATTATAGTAAGCTATATTATAATAAGACGCCCGCCTTATCCTTTTTATAGCTATATCTCGTTATAACGCTAAGGCTAGTATTAAAGCTATTAACGACTTAATTACTACTTATTAAGAGTAATAGCTAATAAAACTATCACTTACGTTAATAACGCTATTAACGCTAATAGAGATAATATTAAGCGCTACTTATTATATATATCGATATTTAAAGTTATCTTATATAATATCTATATTATAATATATAAATAGTAGTTAAAATTCTATGAAATATTAAGTATATAAGATAAAGTTAATATAGCGACTTACTTAAGATAAAGATATTATAATATAAATTAAGAATTATTTATAAAAGTATAACGGTTATAAAAGAAAGAACCTAATATAAGTTTTATAATCTTATATAATCTTAGAATAATACTTGAATATAAAATAATAATAAGAGTAAGTATTATATTAATATTACTTATATACCGAGTATATAAATAACGAAATCTAATATAATATCGTTTTAATATTAAGTTATATAAGGAATATATTTATAGTATAAGAACTATAAAATTTTATAATATTTAAAAGCTATATTAAAGGATAAAGGTATATAGAAACGTTATATTAATTATATAGAATATGTTAATATAAGTTATATATATTTTCTTTATAAATATCTTTATAATTAAAGATTATTTTTAAAAAGGAATAAGTATATAAAGTTAGTTTAAATTTTAATATTAATATTTAAAATCTTTTAAAGAAGTATTTTACTTTTTATTAAAGTAATTATTTATAGAGGTAAGTGACTATAAAGGAAGTAAGCCTCGAGAGAAGCTTTATAGTCGAGTGCCGTCCTAAATTATTACTTCAGTGCGGAGAGGAAGTGTTAGGAGTGAAACCGTGGTATTTGATATTGCTTGCTTCTATCTAAGAGAGAGGATTCCGACGGATGGGCTGCCCTATTCCCAGCACTACTGTGCTGTCGCGAGCCGCGTTTCGTCGGAGGAATGTTCTTGTCCTTCACGCGGGCCTTCATCGTTCGCCTTTTCAGCTCCAACATCCCCATCGCAGCGCAAAACTTGTTTTTCCTACCCCCGCTGCAAGTCTGCTTCCTATTCGTGCATCCTTTCATGCCTGCGTCGTTATTGGGCGGCCTATCCGGCAGCGAGATGGATAAACTGGGCACCCGATCCGTTACTACGGTTGGGTACACGGTGTTACTGCCGTTTATATTGCTGTTGGTGCTGTGGTTCTACTTCAGGGACAACTTTAGGACGAATATCAATCTTCCCATGTTCGTTTTGGTGCTGGATTCCTAACGGCGTCTGCCTCGTACTTATCACTCCGTCTGCCTCCCTCGAAACTGGTTTTGTTCTCAAGCGCTTCACCGCAGCCGACACCGCATTTTTCGGTAAAAGGGGTGCCTGCGCCTAGATATACGGCCTCAACGCATTGCTGATGTATGTCGGCTCGCCGCTGGGTACTTTAGTAAGCACCGTGTTGATGAAACAATGTGATTTCAGTGCTATGATTGTCGGTGCCGCCGCTATGGCTTCTTGCGGTCCGGCTATGTCTTGGTTCGTCATTAGTGACAAGGAAGCAATGGAATTGAATTGCCACAGCGGCTATCCATGGTAGTACCGACTATTATTGAAAGCGTTACACGTCTACCTAGGTATTTAGATAGCATCTATCCCTCTTTTGTTTTCCTTTTAATTGATGGCTTGAAATCCGAGTTTGCCTTGGCATTTACAGTGCTGCAGTGAAGAAAAAGGTGTCTCTCCATATCTTGATTGAACTAAGTGCTTGTAATAATCTTCTAGAAAGACTCATCCATTTCTTTTATGTTATAATTCTTCTTGCCATACAAAAACCAAGTACCTACTATCATCGCAGGAATAACAATGAGAATAACAGAAGAGTAGTTCATCTGCACAGGCACAACCGGTAGGTAGGTGGGGAAACAATAAAACACTAAGGCAATCGCTGTCCAACACAACATCACAGCATTCGCCAGTAAGCCGAGATGAGGAAACCAGAAGGGCCCATGATTGAACCTTGATCGACCTCGAACTAGCACCAGGACTACAGGTATGCTATAGCTGATGTATTGAAGTAGAAGACCTGTGGCCGAGAGGGAGTTGAAGGCCACTTCGGACCCAAGGTATAGACAGCCAAGGATGGCTGTGCCAGTGGCGGATCCTATGAAAGACCATACTGGTGTGTAAAAAGGTGCCGGTGCCATCTTGCTGAAATGACGGTGCAGCGGGAATGCCGACTCCCGGCTAAGCGTCCAGGCCAGGCGAGATTGCCATGTGTGAACGCCCCAGACAGCAGTGACGGTGATTACCAGAAAAGGGATCCAGAGACCAAGGGCAGCGGCCTTACTACCGGTGATAACGTAGAATATAGCAACAGCCGAGTTATCAGCCGCTGCGTTAATGCTCGGGAGGTTGCACAGGATGGCAAGGATGACGGCCATGCCAGACAAGAATGCCACGACAATGGTCCACATGAGGGCCTTTGGGATATTTTTTGCAGGGGAGGGGATTTCCTCGGCTAGGTGCGTCGTGATATCGAGGCAAGAGAAAGACCAGTTGAGACCATTGAGGCCAAGGATCCAGGCAACTCCGTCCGGCCAGCCTGACGCATTGGCGGTACGGTCAAAGAAGGAGGCCGTGGCGGCGCGGGCGCGGCCTGTAGCGAATAGCGTAACGAACATAACGCACACGGTGGCGCAGTTGAGGAGGAGCATGTATTTAGAGATCTTGGGCTGCGCGTACTTGAAGCAGGCGGCGAACAGGGTCGCGACGTTCAGAATCTGGAAGCCGATGAAGCCCATCCACCGCTGGTAGACGAAGTTAGGCTCGACTAGCACGACGAGGGCAGCGATGCCCAGCATGACGGAAAGTGTGGCCGAGGCGCTCAGAATGACGGCGGCGATCCAGCTCGTCATGGCTGTGACGTAGGACAGAAAGCGCCGCGATCGCTCTGGGGCGAGCCGGCTCACCCAGATGTACTGCCCACCCGGATGCGGCATGGCCGAGCACAGCTCGGCCAGGGTGACGGCGGTGCAGAGACCGACCAGGGCCATGAAGATGAAACCCCAAAAGAGGAGCGGCGCGCCGCCCATGGGGAGCGTCGTGCCGAGAACAAGAAGGAGACCCACGGCCGTGTTGGTTGTGCCATAGCCGTTACCGATAGCAGAAAGTGTGTTGAAGGGCCTAGTGGTCCGGCCGCCCTCTTCTTTGGGCTCGATCATGATATTGGGTCAGATGGGCGACGGAGAAGAATGCTGGAGGCGGCGGATGTCCCTAGCTAGGGGCGAGACGGATCCAAGCGTTTAAAAACGGTTGGTGAGACCGGATTGGGCGTGGGGGTGATGCTGGGGCTATGTATCGATTGCATAGAGCGCGTCCGATATGCCTGATACATGAGGATATCCAGGATAAATGTAGGGCATGATTTACCCAAGGGCGGTGAGGAAGCCAAAGCCCAGTATCCGCCACCCTGAAAAGTCTGTCCCTCACGAGCACGAGCCGTTCATTTTGGAGTAATCTAAGACATCTGCCCTTGCATGAACCGACTCCCCGCAATTCTGATCGCTTGCCGTGTCGCAGTGTGATAGCGGTTCCTGGGTGGTTGGATGAATGTACGTATATCAGATACTCTTTGAATACAGTGAATACATGTTGCTTCAGGAATGATGACATACAGCTCGCTTAGCTCATGGTGGAGCCTCTCGATGCTTTTCTGCTCACCGACAAGAGTATTGGTTTCTTTTTACCCTTAGGGTGCAGCCGTGGCGTGCGAGAGGCTAGTAGAGGATGGCGGCACTGATAGTAGCAGCAGGTTACTCTTTGCAGCTTAAGGTTAATCATATAATATTCTCCTCTTTAAGATAAAGTCGCAGTTTGATTGAGATGAAGCTGTTCCCGTGCATCTCATGCAAGAACCTATTAGCGAAGATATTTAGCGCCATTCGATCTCCGCCGATAAAGGCCCTCTCCATTTTATTCACCATATCTTACTCGCTTACAATTAGCTGACAATCAAAATGGAAGCAGCCTCACCTGCGCCAATCCCTACGTCCTATGCACCCGCGGTGTCTGCCGTACGCATTCGAGCAGATGCGCCCATCGAGGATATACTCGCTATCATCGAGCGGGACGGCGGTGTGATTCTCACCGACATGGTCTCGGCAGATGATCTGGCGGCCATCGACGCGGAGCTCGAGCCGTACACCAAGGACAGCACGGCATCGCTGCAAAACGCGCCCGTCAAGGAGGAGCTGGCCTTCTTCTCGGAACGGACGCGTGTCATTCCAGGCCTGGTCGGCAAGTCGCCGACCGTGGCCCGGCTCTGCGAGGCCCCAGTGCTCGAGGGCCTGCGGCGTGGCATCTTGCACGACACCTTCGAGGTCGTGTGGGAAGACGGTCCCAAGCGCTTCGACATCGAGCCGCTGCTGAGCCTCAGCGCCACCTTTGACATCGGCTTCGGCGCGCCCCGCCAGCGCCTGCACCGCGATGACTACACCCACGGCGCCCGCCACGGCGCCGCCTTCGACCTGGCCAAGTCCGGCCAGTTCACCGTCATGGTCGCCGCGTCCGAGACGACGCGCGAGAACGGGGCCACCATGTTTATCCCGGGTTCCCACAAGTGGGACGACAGCCGCGTGGCTCGACCGGATGAGGTCTGCTTTGCCGGTACGTCTGCCTCACCCCTCCCTGCGATGCCATCTGATTCCCCGTGTCCGCTATTTCCGGCGCTCTCTGGACGTGACAGCGAGCTGACCTTGATCTCGCAGAGATGAAGCCCGGGTCGGCGTTTGTGTTTCTGGCTTCTTGCTACCATGGCGGCGGCCACAATTCAGTCCGCGGTACCCTGCGCAAGTGCCACGGTCTCTTCTTTATCCGGGGCAACATGCGCCAGGAGGAGAACCAGTTCTTGGCTATTCCAAGAGAAAATGTGCTCAAGATGAGTGACAAGATGCTTCAGCTTCTGGGGTATAAGCTCTCGGGTACGCTCCTTGGCACTGTAGAGACGCAGGACCCGTCCCTTAGTCTCTCCAGTATATTCCAGGCTTCAAGCGCAGCTGTAGCGTAGGCCTGCATTCAGAGTCACGGGCCGAAGGTGTTCATGAGTTCCCAGTCTGGCGGTTGCGCTGGCATCGAGATGGAAGCAGTCCGGTGGGTATCAAGCAGATTTTACTCTTCATCTTCCGCTTCATAGCTTGCAGGATCCCACGGTGTACACCATATGCAACATATGTAGCGTCAATGATCATGTTCGTAGGTTCAGGCACCAATGGCCTTACCTAGAGGGTACCATACCTGAATTTAATAGGCTCTTGACTCTGATATTACCACTTCCATGGATTACGATGCGTTCATGTCACTAAGCGCAGCATCGATCTGAATGTTCCCTTTGCAATATGAATCACGTCCAACTGCCTACACCTTTATCAGTCCGTAGGAGCCAAAGTCCGCTGAGAAAAGCTCCATGCCTAGCAAAGCCATGAAACTCCTTTCGGACATTCTCTACGCGTATTTCTTTTTCTTCCCAAGAAAACGCATCGCGCTGAAACAAAATATGACCTTTCACTTCTCCTTTCCCCCTCGAAGCCTAACAGCTCAATGCACGACTAGAATGACATTATAATCCAGCGAAAACAGTGATTGTAGACAGTAATATGGATGGACGATCACGTCTGATGCGCGATTACACGAAGACCATTTGACTACCGTTAGGGCGGCACATCGACTATGGCCGGCTTTGCCGTCAGCTGCAAGAACGCCCCGCCCACTGCATTGGGTCAAACAGTAAGACTCCCGGCACTTAGTGGCGGTGACGATGCTTTCAACGTGATATGTACGACGTTATCTCAGTCCAGCAATCTACCGAGACAGGGTTTGCGAAAAAGCAAAGCATGCAGCGCCAAGCCGAGTGGGCAGGCAAGTCACACCGCCTATGTAAGTGCTTTTACGTGCTCAGCAACGGGTTGCTGGCTGCAGGAAAAGGGCCGAAGAAAGAAAAGAAACTACTGATGCGCTGGCGGGCCTGGATTGATGCCAAGTGCGTGGAGCAGGCCGTCTCGCACCTTCTGCAGGAGGTCCTGCATAAATTCGACCGTATAGTAGGCGTCATTAAAGCACAGGTGAAGCCTCATGGTGTCGCGGAAAGTCATCAGCTGGAACTCGGGCGTCGGGTCCGTCATCTCGACGGCGATCCACAGGTCCTCAAGGCGCACGGCGGGGCCCGCATCCCCATTTAGGGAATATGCGGGCGCCACTAGGCGCTCCAACAGGCCGAAGCTGCTCAGGTTTGGTGGCCGGAACGGGGGGGCCTCCGGCAGGGGGGGCTCGTCCAGGATGGCAGCCTCACGGCGACGGTAGAGCGGTAGGATGGCGGGTAGGCCGACGGGCTCGCCGCCCTGAGGGTCGAGGGGCAGCGCCCGCAGATCACTCGCGTAGATGGCGTGAAGGCGGCGCTCGAGCGCGCCCGCGCGCCCACCGGCCTCGGGGCCCAAGCCCCCCCGGAGGCAGAAGGGGATGACATAGCAACACGGGCTGGCGGCGTACTCGGGCCTGTCGAATGCGTCGCCAAGCAGGTGCCGCAGGTTGGCGATGAGCGTGACGAGCATGTTGGATGCCGCGGGGTGCTGGGGAAAGGCGACGATGGCGCGGATGATGCTGGCATGCACCGCAGCCGAGACGCTCACCCCCAGCCCCTTGCACGCCCGGGTGACTGCGAGCGTCGTCGGCGCATCGAGGGCCGTCCGCAGGTGGCGGGTACTCGCGGGCGCGGCCCTGTCCCCGCCGGGCCTCAGTGGCAGGGCGGCGCTGTACATGCCTTCGCGCCACTGGCGCGCAAGCTCGTCGACGGCGCGGTCGACCGCCGGGGGCGCCGGGCCGTCGGCGAGGCCCAGGATGTGGTCGATGCCGGGTGCCAGCGCGGGGTGCGCGACGTCGGTCGCGTAGGCCGCCAGGGGCGCCTCGAGGCCGAGGTGGAAGGCCGACGCCAGCGCCAGCAGCAGCGTCTGGGTGGCCTTGAGGAGCCCTACGCCATCAAAGCGCAGGTGCGAGGTCCGCACCAGAAGCTGCGCGGTGGCGGGAAACCAGTGGCATGTCGCCGTCGCCGAGGCCTGGAAGCGCCGGACGGCGTCGTGGGGATCCGCGAACAAGGCGCCGTCGCCCTGGTTCAGAAAGAAACTTGCCTCCAGCCACGCGTCGGCATCGAGTGGTGGGACTGTGACCACGGGCTTTCCCTTCTCGTCTGCGTCGGAGAAGGGGGGGTACAAGGCGCCCAGGAGTGGGTGGAGGTAACGGAGGACGAGCCAGGCCCGCCTGAGGTAGGGAACAGGGTCAGAAACGTCCTCAGGCCAGCGCAAAGTCAGCCCGAGCGTGATACCATCAGTTTCGCGATCCGTTGTGGTACCCGCCCGCTGGATCCGGTCCAGGAACCACGTCTCGATCAGGTCAAGTCGCCGTGTGAGGCCGCCACCGGCGGATCTGGACCAGCCGGGTGGGTCACTGTCAGCAGAGCTTCCGTACGTGTTCATCACTCCAAAAGGGGGAGGGGGGAGCGAAAGAAAGGCGGTCAAGAGGGGATCTGGCCAAGATGGGAGACGGCGAAGAATTTATCAAGGTACCGGTCAAGGGGGCTGATTACCAGTGCCAAGCTCGGGAATAGGGTAGGGTAGTGTTTTCTGCCTCCATCTTTCGCCTTGTTGGTATCTGTACCTTTATATTATCCTGACGCAATTTGGTTGTACACCCAGCCGGCATGTAGTCATCAAGCGGCAGTCTGAAAAACCCGGGATACCCATTCTTGGATGCAACCTAGAGGTCCTAGGTATTGCATTTGCTTTTCTCAACCGCCAGTGCTGCATGTTATCGGCCAGCACTCGAGTCAGATCGATGGCCTGGGTGGTCGTCAGCAGGGGCTCGCACTTTGCTTTTCGATATGCCGCCAATTTCAACAGTTTGGGCCCCTTTTTTACCCGTACCGCTGCAGAATAAGAGTCTCCAGGTGAGAACTTCTGCAGGTCATTAAATGGCGGTCAAGACCTATAGCCGGCGCTGCATTTCCGCTGGTGGTGGTGTCCCTGAAATGAACGATAAGAATTTCCCCAGTGTTTTCTTTTCTCAAGATAATCTTATGGCTAATGGTCAACACGTTACATGGGTAGGCCTCCTTTCAAGAAGGACGAAAGCGTCCTTCCACGTCACCAGTAACTTCAACTAGTGACAACCATCTGTGAAGTCTCATTCATCGAGAAGACCTCGTTGCCTTAGCTTGCTGGCCGTAATTGGAACATACGAGCTCCACCCCCCAACATGACGAAGGACATCGCGAGCAACGGCAATGGCGCACACAAGCGCGAACTGAAGCTCCCTGATTCCGCCCGGGAGTTGTACAAGACACTTGGAGAGTACGCTGTTGGCGGCATCAACTCTCTACCACTTTATCTTTCTTCAGGCAAGGGCTCTTGGCTCCGAGTAAGCTGAAGTGATTCCGCCATTCTCGACCAAAAACTAACTACTGGATGCACACAAGGATTCGGAGGGACGTGAGCTTCTAGATTTCATCTGTGGCTTCAGTGCTACCAACCTGGGGCAATGCCACCCGCAGATCATCCAGGCCCAGATCAAATCGGCCCAAAAGCGTGTGTGCCCATTCCGTTGGACGGCAGGTCGGCTAAGCCGTTGCTGACAGCAGGCAGTCACCCTGGCCAACAGCGCCGGTCAGGCCGAGGACTGGCCCATTCTCGCCAAGGAGCTCTGTGAAAGACTCGGCTACGACAAGGTTACGGCAATGACGTCCGGGTCCGAAGCGACCGATGCGGCCTGCAAGCTGGCGCGCGGATGGGGGGTTCGTGTGAAGGGCATCGAACCCAAGGACGTTCTCGTCTTGGGGACGTCAGAAAACTTTCACGGCTTCATCTCAGGCGTATGGCCGCTTATGGCGCCCGCCGCTGGTTGGGCAGGTTCGTGGGGTCTGGACCTCCCAGGGTTACAAGGGGCATGGTACTGATGGACAGCTTGGGCAGATTTCGCCACGTTCAACGACAACATGACGAGCATCAACCCAAAGACGGGCAAGGCCCTCCGATACATGCATGCTGAGGACTATGCCGAGGTCTTTGAGCAGATGCATGGGCGCATTGCGGCCGTCATAATGGAACCGCTTCACGGCGTCGCAAGGTGAGGACCCGCCGTCACTCCGATGCACAACGCCGAGCTCACGCGGTACTGCCCCATGCAGGTCGATGGAGGAGGAAATCAATTTTTGCATCGAGGTCCGGCAGCTCTGCAAGCGGTACAACATCTTGTTCATCGCCGACGAGGTCCGCATGGGCTGCTGCAAAACCGGCAAGTTCCTCAGCTCCGACTGGATGGGCGTCGAGAACAAGCCGGATCTAGTGGTTCTAGGTAAAGGCATCACGGGGGGCGCCTATCCGGCATCATTCGTGCTTGGCAACGACGAGATCATGGGCCTGTTGCGGCCGTGCCAGACTGGCAGCACTTACGGCTGCACCGCCATGGCGGTGGCGACGGTGCGCGCCGCGCTGGCCGTCTACGACGAGGAAGGCCTCGCCGAGCGCGCCCGCGCCATCCACGCCCAGTGGGTGGCCGAGACGGCCACCTGGGACGTCATCCCGTGGTTCCGGTACGCGCCCGCCTTCGGCGCCGACATGAACCTCATGCTGGACCCGGCCTACGAGCACCGCCCCGAGCGCATCACGCCCCGCCGCCTAGCCCTCGTTTGCGCCAGCAAGGGCCTTCTTGTATTCCCGGGCTTTAATGGCCGCCTGCGACTCGGCGTCGCCATGACCATCAGTGACGAGGACCTACGCAAGGGTTTTGCCATCCTCCGAGAGGCGCTCGAGGAGCTGCCGCTGTACGACGAGATAGAGGGCTCCGAGGAGGCCATCCTGAGCATCTCTAAGATTTTCAACTGATCAATCCGACGTATAGAAAGAGAAAATGATGCTATAGTCCACAATTCATCAACACTGCGACATTGAATCTGCGTACACGTGTGGTATGATACGTATAAAGCAGAATATGAAACCCCTGCCATTTTTGTAGCTCCATACTCCACCGAGCCTGATAGAGGCGTCACCTTGATCCTGGGCATTGTTGTGAAAGGGGGGCGGGTGCCGTTTTAGCTTGGTAATACATGGTGTAGAAGTAGGCATAGTGCCACGAACCGAATAGCCTGGCATGGAATTCGCTTGTAGCAGTTATTTAAACTCTAATTAGAGTGCACCTCGAAACTAAGGTTGTAGATTTTCCATACTTCTACTTAAACGCACCTGATATAGCTTTTCGATTTTGTTATCACCTCGGATAAGACCATATACCCGCTGTGCACTACTCTGCCACCCCTTCTTTTCCCAACATACATCAACAATGGCATAATCCACCATCTGGAGCCTTCAAAACTTTTGAGATGGAGTCACGGAGTGGGTCACTGATTAATTAATGAAGGAGAAGGTATTTACATGAGCTTCCCGACATGGAGATTCATGTGGGTGGTCCAAGTCACGTTAATACCTCGCAATGAGTATTGCGACAAAAACGGCGTATCTTTACACCGACGGAGTACTCCCCACTTATCACAAAAGCACTAGCAATATGGAATAGCATTCATAGTGGTAATTTCAATGTCTGAAGACAAGGGAACTACGAGAAGTTGATCACCATACGGCCCTCATCCACTTTCCCCGCCCGCATCAAGGAAATCATCTCGTTTATGTCGTCTAGTTTAAATCTTCGATCGTTCACCTTGGGAAGTAGATTTTTGCGGACACTGAAATCAACACAACGCTTTGTGCATTCACGACCGGCGACTTTGGCCCCCGTGATCCTGACAGCATGAGTCGTTAGCACCAGCGGGTTATCTCACTCATCAAGGCCTGCAGCGGGCAATACATACCGTATGCAACGGATCGCGAGAGCAAAGCTGTGAAAGGACAGTGGTTCAAGGGGGAGGCCTATGGCGACGAGCTGGCCCTGGGCCTTCAGGATGGCTAGGGCCGTGTCGTAGGCGGCGACGGCGCCCGACGTCACCAGGGCGTGGTCGACGGGGAGGCCGCCGTTGGCTCGCCGAATGGCGTCGAGCAGGGCCGGGCCCGACAGCGCCCGCGTGTTGAAAGCGGCGTCGACGGCGCCGTCGGCGCGCGCCGCGCGCAGCTGCTCGTCCTGAATGTCGAGTGCGAGCACGCGAGCGCCGAGGGCGTGGGCGTAGCGCGCCACCATCTGGCCGAGCCCGCCCATGCCGACGACGGCCACCGTCTCGCCAGGGCCGAGGCTGGCGCGCTCCAGCGCGTCCCAGGCTGTGATTCCGGCGCAGAAGAGGGGCGCAAGACGGTTGTAAGGGACGGGGGGCGCGCCGCTCCCGTCGCCGTCGGCACCAGCCGCGACCGGCACCACCACGGCCGTGGCCGCGTCAACGACGGCGTACTCGGCAAAGTAGCCGGCCGTAGACAGGCCCTTCATCAGGGTGTCGCGGCAGAAGTCGGGCCCGGCGGTGCGGCAGTCAATACACGCCATACACATGGCGTGGAACGGCGCTGCCCCGATGAGGTCCCCAACGCGCATGTCAAAGGCGGCGGCCTCGGGCCCCAGCCGCTCAACTATACCCACCGCCTCGTGGCCCATGATGAGCGGGAAGGCGCCGTCGTAGGCACCCGACAGGATGTCAATGTCGGAGTGGCAGAGCGAGGCGGCCTTCACGCGGACGAGCACTTCGCGCCCCGTGGGCTCAGGGATCGGTACCTCCTCGATCACCAGAGGCTGACCGACCTGTTTTCGGCGTCAGTAATTATTTTTAAGCGAAGTGCGTGCCCATCTCACCCCGTGGCAAATTGCTGCTTTCATAGTGCCCGTCATTCTCAGTGCTATCCTACAGCCTGGAGGATTTGGCTGCACGATGTGATGGAGAGGGTAGATGATAGTCCCTGCTGGCGATGGAATGGCAAAAGGTGGCCCGGACACTCCAATCTAGGGTATAGGCTCACGATGCTTTCACCGCCCGGAGACTTGAACGACAGGCCCGACCCCCATCTTTTTGCCCTCCCACCAGTCCAGAGAGCTGTACGCGGTCCATCGGGGCTGAATGTCCCGCGGCAAGGCAAAAGGACGCATTTAACAGCGGGGATCAATACCGGGCTATAGGCCCAGCACCCCCGCACATGGCTGGGACACTGAAATTAGCAAACGCGAGCTGAAAATATACAATGACAGGCAGAAAATCCGACCACTTCGCAGGTCACCCTCCGTACCTTTGCTCATTGCCAAGTCTGCTACCCTGATATTAGTTTAGCCCCCCCAGCACCAGAGTCAACAGTACTTCGCACATACTCACTACTACTCTAGAAAGCGTGCATTTTATATTTTTATATGTAAATATCTATTAGAAAAGTGCGAATAGCTTCATTCAAAAGCGATATAGCGGCCTCGGTATGTATAGGCGACTTTGCTGTTCAGAGAGACTAATCCAGGATGAATGTAGAAGATAACAGAATAGGCTTACTGGGCTTAGCGGTACAAAAGATGACCTGCGAAGTGGTCAGATTTTCTGCCTCTCACTGTACCAGCAGGGTGTGGTGGTGGTAGGAAACAGGGAAGATAGCCTGCATGGGACGGCAAGATCTTGGCGATGAAGACTTGGCACGCTCGGAGTTCGCTAACAGTCCATGGTGGCTGGGCACTACTGAGTGCGAGAATCTTGTGGTCCAGCCATCATGCCGAGGGACCCAGTCGGGAAGGCAACTCCTCCCCTGGCCACAGGGGTATGCCAAGAAACTAGCAAGTGCTCTTCGCGTATGCTTCTTCACCGAAAATAATGGGGAACACGTCACGGACCCACTGAAGGCACACAGGAGCTCACCGAGGCGGGAACAGGCTAATGCAACGCGGCACCATGCGAGTATACAATTAGTGGAAAGAAGTGCCGACCATGCAAGATTCGGCAGCCCCCTGCTGAAAGACAAATATACTGCATCTGTCATATATGATAGCGATTCACCCCCCTTCTAGCGTTCGGAGCCGGGCCCGAAGACCGCCGTGGGGCTCTGGCTAGCGCAGGGATGCCGATCCCTACTAGCCCTGGGACGGGCCGTCACTGCCCCCTTCCCCGCTAATGGCACGGTTGGCATGCCAGCTCGTGTCGACAGCCGCCTGGACGATCTTGGCCGTGACGTGGCGGTCGAGGGTGCGGATTGCCTTCTCGGTACTGCCGCCTGCGACGCACACGTCGGCCAGCAGCTCCAAGAGGGTCTTGTCGCCGCCCTGCTGCTGAGCGAGCGCCGCCGAACCCAAGAATGCCTGCATGACAAGCTGCCGGCCCAGCGCGGCCGGAAGGTCGTGCGCGGTGCCCGCCGCCACGAGGGACTGCATCATGTGGAAGACGTACGCCGGGGCCGAACTGCGTCGAGGGGACGGCAGGGCGGACGAGGCATTTATATCAGTCACCATCACCCTAGCAGGGGGAGTAATGAATGAGGTTAAAACCGCCCGCGATGGATCGTTTCGGGAAATGGAGGCCACGATATCCAAGAGCTCCTCGCGCGGGAGCCTCACAGTCACGGGTGACATGCCCGAAAAGATTTCCTGGACCTCGGCTGTTACGGCCGCGGATGCGTGGCTGTTGTCGAAGAGGGTAGTCGAGCCCTGGCGGATGGTAATAGGCAGGTTGGGTATGGCGCGTACCAAAGGTGTATTAGGTGGTAGCCAGCTCTCGATCTCCGCGATGGTGATGCTGAGGCAGACAGTGACGACCGGTCCCGGTTGTCGGCGGAGACAAGGGCGTCGGGGTAGTTGGTTGTGAGCCTGAGCACGGCGTCGGGGCGGCGGTGGGTGAGGGCCAGCGAGTCGGTCTGTAGCGTGGCCGCCGAAAGCCCATCAATCATGTGCCCCCAAAGACGCCGCAGTCGATGACGGTCAATTGCGAGGAAGGCATCGTGTGGGAACCAGCGACAGAAGTGGATAAGCCCACCGTCCGTTGTCATCGTCGTCGGCCCATGTGAAGCCAGATTTATGTACCGCGGCGAAGCGCAGAACGACGGGGACGGGACCATCTGAGACGCCTCGAATCGCCACCCGGACGAGTCTTGCACTGGTCGGTTCCCTGGAGAGATGGTCGGTGATATAATCCTATACCTTGTGGTCGCTTTCTTTTTTGGAATATTCTATATCTTTAGTGTTTAAATAGCTAGTTTTAAACGGATCTATTATAGCGGTTATCGTAAGCTATTATTTTGTTCGTTATACGGTAAATATAATTAGAAAGCGCTATTATATCATTAAAAGGACCTTACGATGCTTTTAAAGTTCCTCCATTCTAATTTTACCTATGTCACTGTTTTGAATTAGACGGCGGCGTAGCGGCCATTTTCATTCTAGTGCCTCGTTGTATGATCTTGTCCAGATATCTCCGCGCAGACTCTTTGTCAAGCGTTGGCACAGGGAATAAAGCATCGACAAAAAGGTGTCTAGCGACGGGCGGGCACTTGAACATGGCCACCATATCGTCATCGGTGTAGTGTCCATCGAGGACGGCTGCGATCTGCGCCAGTGGGCTGTCGGGGCATCTGGTGGCAAAGTCGAGGGCTTGTTTTTTCCAGCTCATGAAAGGCACGATGGAAAGCCCCGGCGCCAGCGTCTTAAAGTAATGGTGGAAATCAGGTGCGTTCGTGTCACCAAACGTGAAGTCCTGGCCGATACAATGGAAGTCTTGGGCGATGACGCTCACTACAGACCGCGCAAGGTAGTCGACGGGCAACACGAGGGACAAATCGGTCTCGATGGATGGGAAGCAGCCTAGGCCGACAGACCCTGCCACGAGATTGTGCAAAAAGTCCCCTTTGTCCAGCCGGAAGTGGCCCGTAGATGCTGCCGTCACGTACGGCAGGCGGTAGATGTAGGCCTTGGCCCCGCGCCAGCGCGCCGCCATCACCATCTGCTCGGCCATCCACTTAGAGGTTGAGTAGCCGTACTCGCCCTCGGTTTCCGAAACAGAGTGGCCGAGGTACCTGGGAAGCACTGCCGCCGTAGAAATGTGGTGAACGACGACCCCCCGGCCTCGCGACGCGAGGCGAAGGACCTCTTGAGCACTGACGACATTGGCGCCCATGTAATTGCTCAGCGGCTGCATCCAGTCCACGAGCGCTGCCGAGTGGCAGACGGCGTCGATTTCTCCCGCCAACCGATCAAAGACGGTCTCTTTCAAGCCAAAGAGGGGTAGCGCTACATCGCCGACGATGGTAGCCAAGAGAGGTTCGTACGTGCGGGCCCAGAGTCCATAACAGTCCAGGGTGCTCACCATTCTTTCTCGCGCAACCTTTTCCGAGGTAGCACGAACTAGACAGCGAACATGGATTCCGCGATGCAATAAAGAGCCCACGATGTACGCACCGACAAAGCCTGTTCCCCCGGTGACAAACACTGCAGTCGCCTGTGGCGCCACTGTTACGGAGTCAAACGTGATGTTGGGGTCAAGGCATCCCTCATTTACCACCAAGGGGCCACTGGGTTCCGGGATGGCTGAAGGAGTTGCAGGGTCTGATGTTCCGTACGAGGCAGGCGCCAGGCTCTCGTAGACTTGGGACAATAGGAACTGGCTAAGGGCTTTGATGTTGGCATGCTCGAACACAATCCTGGCCGACAGCTTAAGCCCCGTCAAAGAGCTCAGCCGGTTCCGTGTCAAAATCGCCGTCAGCGAATCCACGCCGAGATCTTGTAGAGGACGTGTCACGTCCACCTCATTGGCCGACGAGAAGCCTAGAACCTTTGCAATCTCCTTCGAGACAAGATCAAGCATGAGCGAGGCATTGTGACTCTTGCCGGCCGTGGAACACGTACTGAGCAGCCCGAGCATGGCAACCGGAGCCGGAGCCGTAACCGGAACTGCGTCGGATTCGGCCCCCATGAGCGATTTCCAAATGCTTGGTATGCCACCCGACGCCTCGTAGTGCGCCTTGAGTTTCGCCAAGTCAAAGGCGACGGCGAGGCTATGCGCTCGGCCCTCGGCCGCCAGATCTTGGAGTAATTGCAAGCCGTCGACCGGATCAAGCACATCGATACCGATATCAGCGTAGCGAGCTTGGTCGCTCGCACTCAGTTTGGCTCGCATGCCGTCGCCGCCCCAGAGACCCAGGGACACGGAGGTCGCGGGGAGGCCCTGCGCGCGGCGCATGTGGGCGAGGGCGTCGAGGAACGTGTTCGCGGCAGCATAGTTAGCCTGCCCCGCGTTACCGATGATACCGGCGAGAGAAGAACACAATATAAAGAAGTCCATCTCCATGCCGCGAGACAGATGATGCAGATGCCATGCTCCATTGACTTTGGCGCGATAGACGCTACTGCACCGCTGGGCTGTGAGCGAGGACAGGGTGCCGTCATCCAGCGTGCCTGCCGTGTGGACAATGCCGCGCAAGGGGCGCTCGCGGCCAAAAACAGCCATGGCCGCCTGGACGCTTTTCTCGTCGCCCACATCGGCTGCAACGACACGGACGTCCGAAGCCCCCAGCCTCACCAGCTCGTCCACGAAGTCACCCGCACCTCGTGTGTTCATACCGCGGCGCGACACCAGGACCAGGTGAGTAACGGCGTGGGCGGTAACGAGCCACCGGGTGACGTGCTGGCCGATGTCACCCAAGGCACCGGTTACCAGCACGGCGCCGTTGGGTTGCACCCAGGCCCGTTTCGCAGGCGGTGACACCGGCGCCTCGAGACGCCGGAGCCGAGAGACAAGAACGCGGTTACGCTGCACGAGGCACTCGGGGTCATCTAGCGACAGGGCGCGGGCGACGGCTTCGCCGGACACGGAGGCGTCGTCCAGGTCGATCAGACGCAGGGGAAGATCGGGATACTCGGTGCGCGCGGTGCGGAGGAGCCCCAAGAGAGGAGACACTCCCGGACTTAACACTGGCTCGGCCGGACCGGCGCCGACGGCGCGGCGCGTCACCCAAACCAGCTTTGGAACGGAAGCTAGACCGATGACGGCCTGCAGCTGGGCGAGGGCCTGGGCCGTTATCGCGTGAGCCTGGGCCAGCACATCGCCGTCCGAGTCCCACACGCACACGAGGCCATGGAAGCTGGCCGCGTCTTGCAGCCCGCCGACGCGCCGAAGCTGAATTCCGGCCGCCGCCAGGGCCCCCGCCAGCAGCGTGGCCCACGCCGGCTCGCCCGCAGGGCAAAAGAGGCCCCAGAGATGGCCCGAAGCTACCTGGTTGATTGTGGCCTGGCACCACTCCACGTCGTATTTGAAACAGTCCACAGACGGTCTAGACGGCCCCAAGGGCGCGCAGGCCTCGGTGTCCGAATTCAGGGCCTCGTGGTTAGGTAGGCGTGCCGGGGCGCCGTTTCGGAAAGCGTACGTGGGCAATTCTACGCGTCGGCCCCGGAACTGCCGGTAGTAGGCCGGCCAGTCGACGGGCACGTTGCGGACGTGAAGCGCCGCGAGGCTTCTGTGGAGGACGGTGGCATCATCCTTGCCGGGCACGAGTGAGGGCAGCCAGACGACCGAGTGCGGTGGCTGCTCCGCGGCCTGAGCGAAGCAGGTGGCACCCATGCCGAGGAGCACCGGCTGGGGGCCCAGTTCCAGGAAGGTGTCGAGGCCCAGAGATGCCATGGTGTCCATGGCGTCGCGGAAGCGAACGGCCTCGACGGCATGGCGCATCCAGTAGCCCGGATCCTCCAGCTGGCCCGGCTCGACGCGTTTCCCCGTGCAGCCGCTCACGACGACGGTGGCGGGGGCGTGGAAGCGCACGCTGGCGAGCACGGCGCCGAATTCAGCCAGCATAGGCCGCATTTGCTCCGAGTGGAAGGCGTGAGACACGGCGAGACGCTTCGCCCGGCCGCCGCGGATGGCGAAGTAGCACACGAGGGCGTCGGCGGCGTCGGCGAGGCCCGAGACGACCGTCTGGCACGGCGTGTTCAGACCGGCAAGGGCGAGGCGCCCGCGCAGCCCCAACGCCGTGACGGCCGCCTCTACCTCGCCGGCGGGCGCCTCGAGGACCACCATGACGCCGCCAGCGGGCAGGGCCTGCATCAGGCGACCGCGGGCCGCCACGAGTGTGCAGGCGCCCGCCAGATCGAGGGCGCCCGCGGCGTAGGCGGCCGCGAACTCGCCGACGCTGTGGCCCAGCACCGCCGCCGGCCGTACCCCCCAGCTCCGCCACAGCTCCCACAGCGCCGCTTGCACGGCAAAGACGGCCGGCTGCCCGTAATCGGTGCGGCTTAGCAGGCTGGCCTCGTGGCTGCCGGCCGCCGCCCACATGACGGCCAGCAGCGGCGGCTCGAGGCCCGCGAAGTGGTTCGCAACCCGGTCCAGTGCGGCTCGGAACTGCGGCAGCGTGTTGTAAAGCCGTTGCCCCATGCCCAGGTACTGGCTACCTTGGCCAGTGAATAGCATGGCGACGCCGGGCTGCGCCGGGGCCGCCTCGGCTGTGAGCGCGCCCGCTGCGGCAGCCGCAAGCTGGTCCGCAAGGGCGCGGCTGTCAGCAGCGCAGAGAACCAGGCGTCGGGAGAAGTGGTGCCGCGTTACCGCCAGCGAGTATGCCACGTCCTCGAGAGCGGTGCGGGACCCAACACGCTCCAGGTGGTGCAGCAGCTTGGAGGCCTGCGTCCGCAGCACGGCCTCGGTTGGCCCCGACAGAGGGAACAGCAGCGTCGGCGGCGGCACCGCGGGGGTCGAGGGACCGGCCGGCGGTGGCGGTGCTTCCTCTACCACGATATGCGCACCCGTCCCCCCAATGCCAAACGAGCTGACGCCGGCGCGGCGGCAGCCTCGATCCCCTGCCGGCCAGGCCTGCGCCTCCGTCAACAACGCCATGGGGGCCCTGGCCCAGTCCACGGCGGGCGTCGGCGTGCTAACGTGCAGAGTCCTGGGTAGCATGCCATGGGTGAGCGCAAGGATGACCTTGATCATGCCGGCGATGCCGGCCGCGGCCCCCGTGTGGCCGATGTTGGACTTGGACGAGCCAACCCACAGCGGCCGGGCGTCGGAATGGCTTCCTCCGAACACGTCAGCCAAAGCGGCCCCTTCAATCGGGTCGCCCAGCCGCGTCGCCGTCCCGTGGGCCTCGATGTAGTCGATCGCGCCGGGCGCCACGGACGACCGCATCAAGGCGTCGCGGATAAGGCGCGCCTGGCTCGGCGCATTAGGCGCCGTGAGGCTGGCGCTGCGGCCGCCATGCGCCGTGGCGGTGCCGCGGAGCACAGCGTGGACGAGGTCGCCGTCACGCTGGGCGTCCGATAGGCGCTTGAGGACGACCATGGCGCACCCGTCGCTGAAGCCCGTGCCTTCGGCGTCGGCCGAGAAGGCTCGGCAGCGGCCGTCGGTCGCAAGGCCCCGCAGTCGGCTAAACTCGACGTGTATGCCGGACCCGAGGAGGAGGCTCGCGCCGCCCGCCAGCGCCAGGTCGCACTCGCCCAGGCGTAGCGCGTTGCAGGCCAGGTGGGCAGCGACCAGCGACGACGAGCAGGCTGTATCCACTGTCATCGACGGCCCTTCGAGCCCCAGCACGTACGACAGGCGGCCTGATGAGACGGCGGCTGCGCTCCCTGTGATGGAGTACCCGTCGAGAGGGGGCGGGCCCGCCGCCGTCGTCACATTGTTGCTCACGCCCATGAAAACACCCGTTTCGCTTCCGCGGAGCTGCTCTTTGGTGTACCCGGCACGCTCAAACGCTTCCCAGCCTGTTTCGAGCACCAGCGCCTGGACGGGGTCCATCTCCTGGGCCTCTTTGGGGGCGATGCCAAAGAATGGAGCGTCGAACTGGCCTGCCGAGTCGATAAACCCCCCCTGACTACAATACGACTTTCCAGGCGCGTCGGGATCTGCATCGTAGATAGCACCCGCATCCCACCTGTCCTTGGGTACGTCGGAAATGGCGTCGCCGCCCTTACGGAGTAGGTCCCAGAACGCCTCGGGGTCGGACACACCACCTGGGAGCCGACAGGCCATTGAGATGACGGCGATGGCCTCGCCGTGTTTGTCGCCGGCGGCCATTGTGGAGCGACGGTTGAAACAGGTGTCGGTGTCATTTTCGCCGGCGGCAACATGGGCTGCGAGCGCTCGGATGGTATAATGCTCAAACAGCTTGGGGACAGTGACCCGCCGCCCAAGAAGCTTTTCGAGCTGGGCTTGAACTCGGATAAGACGCACGGAGTCTCCGCCTATTCGGAAAAAGCTGTCCTCTACTCCAAAGCCGTCGTGGCCAAGGACGCTCGACCAGATTCCGTGTACCTGCCTCTCCATGTCTGTGGCGGGCGGCACAGCTGTGGTGAACTTGATCGCTGTAACGGGATCGGGGAGAGCTTTGCGGTCCACCTTTTGGTTGGGTGACAGAGGCAGCGCGTCCATGCCCACAAACAATGCCGGCACCATGTACGCCGGCAGGCGCTCGGCCAGCCAGGGCCGCAGCATCGCGCCGAGGTCCGGCCTGTCGGCGCCGTCTGCGCGGGCTTTCCAGACGCAGTAGGCGGCCAAGCGGTCGTCGTGGCTGACGACAACGGCCTCGGAAAAGGCCTCGTGAGCCACAATGGCGGCCTCGATGTCGCCGACCTCGACACGAAAGCCCCGGACCTTGACCATGCCGTCGATTCGCCCGAGCACCTGCAGCTGCCCTGGACCCACAAAGCGAGCCATATCGCCCGTACGAAAGAACAGGCCGCCGTGGAACGGGTTCTTGAGGAAACGCGCTCTCGTGAGCTCCGGCTTGTTCCGGTAGCCCTGCGAGACGCTACCGCCGCCGATATACACCTCGCCGCTCTGGCCCATGGGTGCCGGGGAGAGGTCGTCATTCAGGACGTAGATGCGGCCGTTGGCAACCGGGTAGCCGGCCACAACCTCGCCGTCACGTCCGACCCGCCCGACGCTGCCGTACGTTGTTTCGGACGGCCCATAAACATTCCAGACAGAGTCGGCTTTGGCGAGGAGCCGGTCGGCCAGGCGGCGGGGAAAGGCCTCACCGCCGCAGAGGACCTTGGAAAGCCGCGGGTGGCCCTGCCAGCCGGCCTCCAGGAGCATGCCCCATGTGGCCGGCGTCGCCTGCATCACGGTTACGGCGTGCAGCGCCATCAGGCGAATCACCTCTTGCGGGTCCCTGACAGCCGTCGAATGCGCCAGAACCATCGTGGCACCCGAAATAAGCGGCAGCAGCAGCTCCAGTACCGACATGTCGAACGAGACAGTCGTGATGGCGAGGAGGCGGTCGTGCGGGGCGCACCCGGGCTCGCGCCGTCGCAGCGACGCCAGGAAGTTGGCGGCAGCCCCGTGGCCAACCTCGACCCCCTTGGGCCTGCCCGTGGATCCGGACGTGTAGATGATGTAGGCCAGGTCCCCTGGCCGGATGCGCGTCCGCAAGTTGCTGGCGTCAGTGATGGCGCCGTCACGGGCCTCGCCCATGCTCAAGCATGTCGACGCCCAGCGAGCGAGGCCCGCCGTTGGCGCCCCCGTCGTCAAGATGAGGCGAGGTGCCGCGTCCTCGAGCATCTGGCTGATGCGTTCGGCGGGGAAGGACGGGTCGACCGGCACGTAGGCAGCCCCGACCTTCAGGATAGCCACCAGGGCCACGATGAGGTCTACCGACCGGTCCACTGCGAGACCAACGATGTCACCGTGCCCCACGCCGCGCTTGGAGAGGCAGCGCGCAAGAAGGTTGGCCGATGCATTAAGTTGCTGGTAGGTGAGTTGCGCGTCATCGTGGATCAGCGCAACGTTGGACCCGTGCTCCTCGACAATGGTTTCAAAGAGGCGGTCTACCGTGTGGCCGAGAAGGGAGGCGTCGTCAGTCGCGTTGAAGTCCCGTACGAGCACCTGATAATCATGCTCCGATATTACACCCATTATGTGCCAAATATGAGATATATGTGTGATGCGAATAAGTGATGGAAATATTGAGCTTCGCGGAATTGGGGGAAATGTTGGACAATTCGAACCCAGGTTCTAATAACAATATAAACCACAATGCATATATTGCAATCCCATTGTCAGGAAGGCTGCCACGCGTCTTGGAGGCAAAACCACTTTGAGGGTCCCGGCGACTGATCATACGGTGGGGCTTTCCTTTGCATCAATCTTCGCACCGCAATGCCTATCAGCAGCACGCAAGTCACGTATGCGACGAATTAAGAATCCAGCTTACCCTTCTCAGCAGGGCCTAGTCATTCACAGCCTGGGGCCGGAGCTCAAAAGTGAAAAAAAGGAAAAATATTCGGATTGCCTCACCAATCCCGTTCTCCTCGTGCTTTACCGCTTCTTTGACTCTTCACTCTGCACTATTAGAATTCCATTTTCCTTCATCCCGTGCCGCTCTTCCAGCCCTTTACCCTGCATAGAGGTGGCGTGAAGCAAAACAGCACATCAAGCTATCGGCCACTGCATATACTCAAGCATAGAGCCCCACCATGCGGCCCATGGGTGGAGACTTAATTCCTTATAAAGCGGTCAAAAGCACAATCTTGTTCAGCTTGAACCCGGCATTTGAAGACGGGAACCTCACAGCCAGCAAAAGCAAAGAGCCTCAGCGACCAAGAACTCACCATGATAGGCTCTTCAACGCCACGGTACCATGTATGACCAGCACGGCATCCCGTTGCACGTGCATCAATGGATCGCTAGGGTATACGCAAGCACGAGGACACGATGGGGTGCTGTCGTAGTAAACACCGGGCAAGAAAGATGCACCGTTGGCCATTTCTTTCATCGGCACAGTTCTCGGCGCGGGGCAGCACATGAAATTGAAAAAGGTCTTTCGGTATATGTCTCTTGGAGGCGTGAAATGGAACAGCTACGTGACCTGATTTCTTATCCCTTCAGCTCTCCCCACGTGTAAGGCCTTGGACTAAACACATTTTCCCGATATCCACACGTTGCTTGTCATGGTCATCGTCGCAGTTGCCGGAGGTACCGGAGCGGTGGGTCGCACTATCGTGAAGGCCTTGGTCGACTCGGGCAACCATCAGGTGTTCCTTCTATCCCGAAGTGTAAGGCAGCCCTCCCTTTTCCAGGTCCGGATTTCGGTTGTCCCGCTAATAGAAGCCGTAAGGTGGGAGGCGACGGGTCGGAGACACAACCTCAACGTGTTGTGGCCAACTATAACAGTGTCGACCAGCTTCAACTGGCGCTTCGGCAGAACCAAGTCGAGGTGGTCGTGTCTGCGTTGGCCTTGTTTGACGACGAGGCCCTGCGCTCCCAGGTGAACTTGATTCGCGGCGCAGCTCAATCGGGTACAGTGACTAAGTTCATCCCGAGCGAATACCACCTCAACTTTCATACGCCAATTGAGTAAGTCCTTAGCCCCTTATGTCAGGTCAGCCAGCTAATTCCCAATCTCCTTAGCGGCCTGGAGATGCTCTTCCAGCCTTTCCAGCTCGCCTCAGAGAGAGAGCTGGAACGGCATCCACAACTTACCTGGACACTTATCCGCAATGGCCTGTTTTTGGACTATCTGGGTATGCCTGCACGCCCCAAGCCCACTAATCTGATGGCTTGGTGTGTCTTTCTTGATTTGGAGCACAGAGAATGCGTTTTCCCTGGGAAGGGCGATCAGACCATGATCTTTACACACTCAGCCGACCTTGCAGCGTACATCGAGCGCTTGATTTGCCTTCCTGAGGAGGCCTGGCCGCGAGAAGCACTCATCGCGCCTAACAAACTCATCCTGAGGGACTTGGCTAAAATCGTCCAAGATGTCACAGGTATGTTTCAAAATTTCCATCATGTAGCCAAAGAGACATGCTGACGCTGTGTTTCAGGAGTCGAGTTCAAAGTCACGTACGATGCAATTGATTCCATCCATCAGGGCCAAATCACCCAGCTCCGCTCGAATAAGGAGCTCTTTGCCGACCCGTCTTGGGGTGTCCTATATCAGCTCGTTGAGAAGGAGGCCACGTTCGCGGTCCTAAGTGACGGCTATAATCTCGGAGGAACTGATCTAGGGGGTATTTTTCCTGATATCGAGACCACCGATCTTAAAAGGTTCCTACAGCAAAGCTGGGAACAGCTACAAAAGAGGTCTTAAGTTATACTCTAGAGCAAGAGGACACCAGAAAGAGAAGCCGATTACCACTAAGGATTATATAGAGACCGGGGGTAGAGGAGGGGTGGACTCGGTAAGGAAGTACATGAACTTTATTATTTGCATAAAGAGTCATCCTATATAGCAGTTATACTAAAGTGCAATAGGATTATACAGGGTAGTATAAAGTAGTTAATAGCAGCTATAAATGTCTTAGAAATAAAGTATATAACTTATAACTAATATAACTATTAGTTTAAGATAAAGGATATCTTAATATATAATATATTATTAGTTTAACTTATTATTATATATATAAGATTTTAAGGTAATAGTATATATAAAGAATAATATATACTTACCCCTCATTTAATAAGATTAAAGGGTTTAATAAGTTTAAATATATATAAGAATAAGTCTATAAATCTCTAGATCTTTAGCTCTTTTATATAACCGGAAATATTATATTAGTATATAAATATCGTTTTTAATACGATATACCTTAAAAAGACTTCGAGATTTATAAAATTTTTATTTAAAGTATTATTCTATTATATTAAAGTAAGTTTGTAAATATCTTAAAAATTAGTTTTAATTAAAGTTAATACTTTTATTTTCTTTTTTAATTCAACTAATACTTATAATTATTATTATATTAATCTTATTAACTATTATTTTAGTTTTTTAAAAAAAGATTTATAATCCTTTTTTTAATAAATATCCTTATAGTTAAACCTCTTAAGTCTTTTAAAAGATTCGAGTTAATTAAATATTAATACCCTTTTTCTTAATAAAACTTATAACTAATTGACTCTTTTAATATATATAATTAATTTTTTAAATTATAAGATTTTAAATAAGATATGATATCTTAATAAAACCTTAAGTATAATAATTTGCTCTTAACTTAATATATTTATATAATAAGATAAGACTAGGAAATAGCTATAATAGCTATAAAAGGCTTTAATTAACGGTTTCTACTATAAATATATACTATAGACCCCTTCGTAGCTTAGAGATAATAAAAACGAGTATACCTTTCTATTTACCTCTTTTTACTACTATATTTATAATATAATACTTCGTTATAACTATTTTCTAGGCCTCGCGCCTCTTATTTTTATTACAACTTATCTTAATTAAGTGATTATATATATTAATCTATTACTTCTATAGCTCCCTCTTTTACTTTTACTTATAAAACCTTTAAGATTAATTATACGATAGCGTCTTTCTATTAAACCTCTTATCTAGAGTTTATTTATTTTATAGCTCCTTATTATAGGCTCTAATTATAAACCTCCGATACGAAAAGCAGAGGGGTTAAATAGAAGGTAAGATATCTTAAGTAAGGTTGTTACGAAGTAGCCCTTTATATAAGAAAATAGCTATAATGATAAGGTATAACTCCTCTAGGTAGTAATATACCTATTATCGCTATATATTAAATACCGGCCTTAAAAAAAACGTATATTACTATCTTTAGCGATCCCTTATATTTTCTAATTTAATTTATATATAAATTAGACTTTTAATCCTTAATCTTTTATCTTATCTTATATACTACGATATCGCGTTATCTTTAGACCTCGTTTTTATCGCTAGATATTAGCTCCTTTATAGCGTTTCTAATATTTATTAATTAATTCCGTAACCTTAGCGAGATCCCCCTTATATTATTAGGTATTATACTTATATTTATAACCGAGCTATTTAAAAAGATATTTTAGGCCTTTCTTTTACTTATTATAGCAGTATTTAAAAATAATCTCTACTTTACATTTTTCGTTAATATAAGGCTAGTCGTCTTAAATTAGACTTAATAATAATATTAAATACTAGAATAAATCTTCGCTATTAATATTAAGTAATAAATAAGTAATAAAAATAACTAAATAAATATAAAAGTGAAATAAAATATCGAGATAATATATTAAACGGCTAATACGTTTTAAAACCTTATGTAAGTTAATATATTATTATAAGTAAGCTTTAATTAGATAACTTAATAAATAATATCCTTAATAAAGGTAAAGGAAAACTATATCGCCGATATCGAATTTTAGTAATTAATAACGGTTATTATATTATAACTTAGCTTATATTATTATAAAATCTATAGCTAATTAAGTATCTCGTTAAATATATTATTATAGAAAGTAAATATCGGATAATAATTCCTTTTTATTAGTTTTAATAACTATATCTAATAATTTAAGTAACTTATATCTAAAAAGGTACTTATAAGCGGATATATTTATAATATTATTATTATAAGCGTTATTAAGGTTTTATTAAAGACTTAAAATAATATTAATTTAAGACTTATTAAAATACTCGAATTAATAATAATAAATTACGATCTTAATTATTTAATTCTTTTATTTTAATAACCTATTAACTTAAAGGTAATATACTATTATTATTAATAGTTTAATTTTTAACGAAGATTATAATCCTTTTTAGAATTCCGAAGTAAATTTTCGGTCGTAGTTAAATATAATTTAAAAGGGGATACCTTAATTTACTAATATTAAGAATTATATAAGAGCCGTTCCTTAATTTCTAATAATATAAGTAATATATCTAAGAATTAGAGCTATTTATTTAAAGATAAGGTAAAAGATAATTATTAATTAGTTATATTAAGTATAATTTATCTTTAATTATTATAATATACTTTTATTATTAATATTAAGGAGTTTAATAATAAAGTCGATCGCGATTATTTTTATATAGACGGTATTATATTAAATTAGCTAGTAATTACTTATTAGTTTATTTCGATCAGTTTAGTTTACTTTATCAACCGGATAATATTAAATATATTTCTTAATTATTTATATTCTTTTATAAATAGCTAACCTTTTTTATTTTTTAAGTATTTAATTTTATCTGAAATAATACTTAATATTATATATAGCCTTTAAGAAATATTAAATTATAATTTATAAGATATAAAGGTATCTATTTAAAGGTTATCTTCTAATATAATATAATAATCTATTAACGACCTTAAATATATATTTAAGGTATTAAAAAACCTAATTAATATCCTTATTAACGATTTCGTTCTTTAGTTATCGGAGCTTCTTAAAGATAAGACGTTAATAAGTATCTTAATAATAAGCCTTAATTATATAATATTATAAATTATTATCTATTAAAGCTTTTATCGTTAATTAGATATCGTTTAAAACCACCTTTTTATCTTTAAGTTAATCGTCTTTAGTTTTTAAGTATAGTAATATATCTAAAATAAGGTTAAGACGTCTAACTAGATAAAAGATATAGTATTAATATTATAATAAATAAATCGATATATTAATTAAGCGTTAATTCGCGCGATTAATATTACTTATATTTAATAATATCTATTTAATAATACCTTTAATAACGGAATAATCTATTAAGATAATTAGTAACTTATTATCAGACTAAATAACGGTCTTAGCCTTTTTAAAGGCTTAAATCAATATTATTACTTTAAGCTTTAAAAGGCTATATTATTACTTACTAAATATTAAGCTTTTACTTATAAATATTACGGGTTATACTTTAGCTAAAAGGATAGGTATTTTAAGAGTCTAATAATAAAAGGGCTTAATATAAAAAAGTATAACTCTAAATCCTCTTTCTAATAATTTATCGACTTAAATAAAGAGTTATCGGTTAAGATCGTAATAATAAATTATATTATATAATATTAAGGCCTCTTAAAATACCTTAAATAAAGCTAGTTTCTTAGGTATTAATTCGAATAATATCTTATCGAGCTACGCGCTTTATAGGCTATAGTAACTCCTTAGCTATTAATATAAGCCACTAGTCGGATTACTATATTCGTTACGGGCCTTACCTAGTTATAACTCGCTGATTTAAAGCGGGGTCTCCTTAGCTTCTAATATTATATATAAGGATATTTAACTTATACCGGAGGACTATTATATAAATAGCCTCTATTATATTATAGTTTATAATTAGAGAAACTAGAGTACGTTCTCTTAGTTTTTCTGTTACTTATAATAAGTAACGTTCTAAGTAATATAATAATTATAAGCTTAATATATTAGTTACTATATATATTAAACGCTATAAAGAATATTACTTAGTTTATTCCTAGTTCTTAAATTATTTATTATCTTATTTTATCTTAAAGTTAAATTCTTATTTATTTAATATATTATTAATAAACGTAATTATTATCTAGCTTAAGTTAAAAATCGTTAAACCTTCTTTAAATAATATAATAAGCTTTAAGTAATCGCTTATTAATAAAAGGTTTAGTATCTTATCGATTTAGACGGTCTTAACTAAAAGTAACCTTTATTAAATATACTCTTATTAATAAAAGCTAATATTAAAGCTATTTTACTTTAGAATCGTCCGATCTAAATGTTACGAACTATATAAGGCAGACCTATATTTAAGGACTAGGGGTCCGATAAGCGGCTACGAACCCTGTTATAGCCTAAGTTAGGAAGCTCCGAAGGCGGGCCCCGCCTTAGTAAGCGCTCTAGCTATAGTTAGTTATATGACCCGATCACCGGTGGATCCTAGTGATCGTACGCTTTAGTAACTATAATCTATATAAAGGATTACTAACACTAAGAGGGTGATCTCTAATAGTAAAGGCTAATAATCGTAATATTAGTAAGGAAATAACTTAATATATAAGTTATAAGGATTTCCTAGTTAGATAGTTATTACCTTAATAATTAATCTAAGTATTTATCTTACCTATAAATAAGTTAACGCTTAACGACTTATTATAAGATTAGTTATATATATCCGTACTTTTATTAACTAATTATTTAGTTAACTACCGTTATAATTATCTAAACTAGTATTTAAATAAGATAAGTCGAACTTATTATTAAATATTCTTTAACTTAATTAGTATAAACCCTAGGCCCTATTCCACCCGTTGTTCATCGTGAACAACCGTGGCACGTGCCCCCCTATGGCCCGTGCGGCCCGTTTTCACGTAGGACAACCTTCACGTAGGACAACCCCTCTGATTGGTCCCGCCCCGCCCTTACCCTAAGGCCTAGCTCTTACCTTAAGGCCCCGCTCTTACCTTAAGCCCCCCCGCCCCCCCCCCCCCCCCCCTAACCCGAACCCGAACCGCGTATCGACGCGCGCGTGGTCCCCCCCCCCGCCTTTCCCTTGTTTCGCCGCCGAACTAGACGAAAGAAGACGAGGCGGCCGCCTGACGAGGCCTCTTTTTCTCTTTCTTTTTCTTTTTCTTCCTCCCTCCTTCCGGCGTCTTCGGAAACCCCTCGCCGCCGCCGCCGCCGCCGCCGCTAAGACGATGCCGCCGCCCGACGAGGCCTCGCGCGGCCCCCCGGCCGCCGCCGCCGCCGCCGCCGCCGCCGCCGCCGCCTCCTTCTTACCGCCGCCCGGCACGCTCGTCGCCGTCGACCAGCCCCGGCGGGTGCTCCTCTGCCGGCTTTGCCGTACGGGGATCGGCGTCGCCGCGCGGCACTTCCGGGACCGCCACCGGCTAAAGGGCGCGCAGCTACAAGCGGTGCTCGCCTTCTGCCGGTCCGCTGTCGAGGGCGGCCCCGCGTGCGACCCCGCGTCTGTCGCGCTCCCGCCGGACGGCGCCGCCGCCGTCCCCGGGCTCCCGACGGTCCGCAGGTACGCTTGCGGCGCCTCCGCGTGCGAGTACCGGACGGTGAACGCGAAGAATATGGCGCACCACGCGGCGACGGCGCCGCACGGCCGCGTCGGCCGGGGCTGGGCGCCGGCGACGCTCCAGTCGTATACCCCCGGACGGCACGCGCGGTACTGGATCGTAGCGGACGAGGGCGAGGGCGCCGCCTTAGACGATATAAGCGACGGCGACGGCTGGGGGCCGATGCTGGCAGCGTACGGCACGCGGCACGCCGCCGAGGAGGAGGCGCGGCGCCGGGTCGCCGAGGGGCCCGCCGGGCTCGACGGCGACTCCGTCTGGGTCCGCGAGGTCGGCTGGGCGCAGCACCTCCAGGGTAAGGATCTCGTGGCGCTGTACGAGGCGAGCCAGGGGCCGGCCACGAAGGCGGCGCGGGCGACGCTCGCGGACCCGGCCGCGCAGGCCGCCCAGAACCGGCTCGCGCGTCTCGCGGCCGCGTTCGACGGCACGCTCGCGCACGCGCTCGAGCGGCTCGCGTCGGTCCCGCACGAAACGCTCCGCTGGCTCGAGAGTATCGACCCCGCGAAGCCGGCGGCGCGGCCGTTCCGGGAGAAGGAGCACGCGAGCTCGATGGACCGGTACCGCGCGTACTAGCAGCGCTATCTCTGCTACTGCGTACGGGCGTACGGGCTCGGGCGCGCGGCGGCCGAGGCGCAGCGCGGGATCCGCTTTACCGACCGGCAGTGGAACGCGCTCGGGGATATTATCGAGGCGCTCGACGATACGGACACGGACAAGGGGGCGGACGACGGGGCGGACGACGGGGAGGAGGGGGGCCAGGGCTGGCTACGCCGTACGGTCTTCCAGTTCTGTGTATACTCGCTCCAGCAGAAGCTCGGTGGCCGCATCTTCGCTAGCCCGCTGCTGCACTTCGCCGCCGTGCTAGGGTTCGACCCGCACCGCCGCGCGTGGCGGCCGGCGGCCGACTACACGACGCAGCTCGCGGGGCTGCTCTGGTGCGCGCGGGCGCTGCTGCTCGAGGCCGCCTTCGAGGGCCAGCCGGACGACGTCGAGGCCGTCGAGGTCGAGGCGGTCGAGCACTTCCGCGCGGCGCACCGTACGTGGCTCGCCGACGGGTCGCACACGCCGGTCAGCACGATTATCCGCTGGATGGCGTACGGCAAGGGGCACCGCCGGCAGGAGGGCGGCGCGCCGCGCGTGCTCTAGGAGGCGGGCGCCGGCACGAACGGCGAGAAGGCGGTGCTGCGCTTCGTGGGGCAGCGGATCCGCGTCGCCGACGTCCGTACGTGCGCGCGCGCCGTCGTGGACGAGGCCGCGGGGCTGCTCGACCAGCTCTGCTTCGGCGGCTGGGGCGCGCTCGCGGCCGGGCTCGATCTCGGCCGGATCACGGACACGGTGCTCTTCGAGGGCGCCGGCCGCTCGTTCGCTACCGAGAAGGCGAACGGCTGGCTCGAGCCCGGGCACGCGCGGCTCGCGGCGCTGGCCCGCGCCGCGCTATGGGACGCGCGGGGGCAGCGGTGGCGCAACGCCGCCGTACGGCAGTGGCTCGACCGGCTACAGGCGTTCCGGCGCGCGCTGCTCGTGGCCACGCACGTCTGGGGCGGCCAGCCGGGGCGGGGGCCCGAGATCATGACGCTGCGGCACTGCGACATGCAGCAGCTGCCCCGGAACGTCTTTCTCGTGGCCGGGGACGTGATGCTCGTGACGGACCGCGATAAGGCGAAGGCGATCCGCGGGCTCGGCCGGAAGGTCGCCCGCTTCCTGCCCGCGCGCGTCGGCCGGCTGCTGGTCGCGTACGTCGCCTGGCTGCTCCCGTTCGAGCGGCTCCTCCAGGCGGGCGCCGGCGTCCAGGGGCCGGCGCCGGCGCTCGCGGCGCTGCTCTGGCGGGACGCGCGGGCGGGCGCGTGGGACACGGCCATGCTAAGCCGGCAGCTCGTCCGCGTAACCGGCCGGCATCTCGGTGTCGAGCTCTCGGTCGCGCAGTACCGGCACGTCGCGATCGAGCTAGGCCGTACGGTCCGCGGCCTCGCTGTCCGCCAGTTCGAGGTGGACCCGGCCGGCGAGGCGGACGGGGACGGGGCGGCTCTCGAGGACGCGGTGACGGGGGAGGCGCGTACGGGGCCGCGGCTCGAGTCGATCTGGGACCTACAGGCGACGCACGGGAGCGCGGTCGCGCGGCAGCATTACGCCGTCGACGTCCGGTTCCCGAGCCAGCTCCAGCCGGCGATGGTGGCGAACTACCGCGAGATCAGCCGGCTCTGGCACGCGTATCTCGAGGGCGACGGCGGCGGCGGCGGGGGGCGGGCCGCTAGGGCCGGGGCGAAACGGGACTACACGCCCGAGGAGGGCCCGTACGGGGACGCGACGAAAAGCGGCGGGGCGCCCGCGGCGAAGCGTACGAAACCGTTTCTGCCCGGCCCCGAGGCGAAGGCTCTCGAGACGCCGCCGCCCCCGTCGGTCGAGAGTGCGCTCGCGACGCTGCTCGGGCCGGGCGCGACGTGGCGGTCGGCCGAGCAGGAGGCGGCGGCCCGGCAGGTGCTCGCGCTCCGCGGGGACGCCGTCTTTATCGTCGTGCTCCCGACGGGCGCCGGGAAGAGCGTGCTGTTTCTGCTCCCCGCGGTGCCGGCGCTCGACGCCGGCGTGAGCGTCGTGGTCGTGCCGTTCGTCGCCTTAGTCGGCGATCTCGTACGGCGTGCGCGTACCGCCGGGCTAGACTGCTTGCACTGGCGGCCGGCCGAGGCGGCCGGCCGCGAGGGGCCGGCGCGGGTCGCGCGTCTCGTGCTCGTAAGCGCCGACGTCGCGAGCACGCCCGAGTTTCTCGTATACGTCGATAGTCTCCGGGCGCGGGGGCTGCTCGGGCGGATCTTCGTGGACGAGTGCCACACGGTGCTAATGGACGCCGCATACCGACCGCGGCTCCCCGAGGTGCGCGCCATGTACCGGTTCGACTGCCCCGTGGTGCTGCTCACGGCGACGCTCCCCGTACGGCTCGAGCGGCCGTTCCGCGAGCTGATGCTCGCCGAGGACGCCGCGTTGCTCCGGGCGCGCACAACGAAGCGGAACATCCGGTACCGCGTCGAGACGGTGCCGCCGCGGCCGGGCGCGGTCGACGAGGAGGTGGTCCGGACGGTGCGCGCCTTCCAGCGCGGCTAGGGGGCGGCGCAGAAGGGCGTGGTCTACTGCCGGTCGAAAAGCCGGTGCGAGGCGCTCGCCGAGGCGATCGGGTGCGCGTACTACCATAGCGGCGTCGCCGAGGCCGTACGGCAGGCGCGCTTCGAGGCGTGGGCGGCGGGCACGGGCGCGGGCGGCGGCGCGGGCCGCTGGATCGTGGCCACGACGGGGCTGGGCACAGGGGTCGACGTCGGCGGGCTCGCGGCCGTCGTCCACGCGGAGCTGCCGTACGGGCTTATCGATTTCAGCCAGCAGACCGGCCGCGGCGCGCGCGGCGCGGGCGAGACGGCGGACTCGGTCGTCGTCTAAGACGGGCGGCCGGCGTGGGCAAGCCCGCACAGCAGCGACATCGAGCAGCGGAACCGGCAGGCGATGGACTGGTTCGTCCAGAGCGTCGACTGCCGGCGGGTCGTGCTCGGCACCTTTCTCGACGGGCAAGGGGCCGACTGCGCGACGCTCGCGGCCGAGGCGTGCGACCGGTGCCAGGCCGCTGTACGCGACCCGGGGCCCGCCCACGACGCGAGGGCCGCCCCCCCGAGGCGGCCGTACGCGCGCCGAACCGGCTCCAGGCGGCCTGCCGGGCCCGCCACGCCGAGGACGCGAGGCTGGCCGCGTGGCTGCGCGCCGTCCGGCACGGCGGCAGCTGTCCCGTCTGTCTCGTGAAGTGGCTCCAGCGGGGGCGGCCGGCGCCGCTCCGCGCGCGGACCCAGCACCCGTTTCGACAGTGCCGTACGGTCCCGCCGGCGCGGTACGCGGGGTGGCGACGGCAGCTCGTGTTCCCGCCGTATAGCGGCTGTTTCCGCTGCGGGCTCCCGGCCGGCTGGTGCGCCGCGGCGGACCCGGAGAAGGCGGGCGCGGGGGTGGGCGCGGCTACGTGCGAGTGGACGGACACGATGCTGCCGGTCCTGCTACTAGCGGAGGACAGCCGGACGGTGCAGGGGCTGCTCGCCGCGGCGTACGACGTCGACGCGGCCGACGCTGCGGCGTTCCGCGTATGGCTCGGCCGCGGCCGGCACGAAGACGGCGTTTATACGACGAATGCGTTCATAGCGTGGCGGGCGATTATTACCGACGCGTATCAAGCCGCCGATACGCTCGAGGTAAAAAAGGGAGGAGAAGAAAAAGCCTAATAAGTATTATAAGGAAAAAAAAGTAGGTATTATAAAGAAAGGAAGTAAGTATTATAAGGAAAGGAAGTAGATATTATAAGGAAAGGAAATAAGTATTATCTAATAATTTAAGACGGTTCGTAAAAGTTCGTAATAATAAAGGCTTATTTACTTTTAAATATAAAATAAAAGAGAATCTAAAGAATAAAATAAATTTATATAGAATAACTAAAAGGAAACGTTTAATATACTATAAAAACTAACTACTAGAATCCGAAATCTCTTTATAATAAGAGCTTAAAGATAAAAATAAGCGATATTATATACTTTATAAAGCTTAGTAGTTCTTAAAAACTTTATTAAAAGGTAACGGTTATTAATATATTTAATACTTATATAGCCGATTTTTATATAAGTAGTCCGGAGGGGCTTACCGGAGGAATATCTCCCGGGCCCGGGCTCCGATCGAGACACGGATCTAGGCTTATAATAGAGTCTAAAAAGCGTTATCCGGCTTAAGATTCCCTTCCTAAAGTCGGTCGGCACCTTTATAAAAAAGTAAGGATTATTAAAAAAAGAAGGGTTCGCCTTTTATAACAGGAGAGAAAAAATAACATAAAAAGCTATTTCTTCGTAAAAGGAGAAAAAGGAAAACCGGGGAAGACTTAAAGATAATACTTAACGAGTTTCTACCTTAAATATACGAAGCGTAAAATTAGAAACTATTTAATAAAGTAAAAAGCCGAGATATAAAAAGTAACTATAAGGGAAGTAAGCCTTAAAGGAGGCCTTATAGTAAAGTGCCGTCTTAAATTATTATTTTAATATAAAGAGGAAGTAAGAAGAGTAAAACCGTAATCTTAATATTACTTACCTTTAGCTAAAAAGAAAGATTCCGATAACGGAAAAGACTCCTATATATAGGTAAATAAAGTCTAAATAAGGGGGAAAAAGTAAGGAAGATATCGTTAAACTATTTATATAATATATAGTAAAAACTAAGAGTACTAAATCGAGATATCTTTATAACGGGAGCTCGAATAAGAAAGTAGACTATACTAAGTGATCTATAAGGTTTAATAGTACCTTAGAACTATATCGGAAGGGTAGGGTAGATATAAAATACTATACTAATAATAAAGATTTAATCGAAAGTAGTCCGAGAGGTCTTACTTTCTGATTATCTTTATAACTAAGGCTTATATCTAGAAACGGATAGGTGTATAAAATAAAGCAGAAAGAGCTTTATCCGGTTATATATTATCTTAACGAAGTTATCCGGAATCTCTATACTAAAGTCTAGATATTAAGGAAAGGAGTTTTTTACCTTCTACCGCGGTATAAAAGAAACGTTTTAAAACAGGTTTCTTATAACTAAAAGAAAAGGTATAAAGACGAAAAGGCTTTATCGAGGTGTAAGAAAAGTTTATACGTTTAATATATTTTTATTATTTTTATAACTAAAGCTTTTATTTAAAAACGGAGAAATATATACGATAAAGTATAAAAAGCTTTACCCGGTTTTATATTATAGTAGGAAAGTTTATTAGAGAGGAAAAAAAGGGCTAACCGTCGAAAATACGAGCTAGTCCGTCGGAGAGGAGTATTAGGGGTTAACGGTCGGTAGTATATAGCTAGCCGGTCAGAGAGGAAAGAAAAGGGCTAACCGTCGGAAATACGAAGCTAGCCCGTCGGTGATAAAGAAAAAGACTAACCGCCGGAAGTACGTAGCTAGCCCGTCGGAGAGGGTTATTAGTAGCTAACCGTCGGTAGTATATAGCTAGCCCGTCGAAGACAAAGAAAGAGGGCTAACCGTCGGCGGTACGAAGCTAGCCCGTCGGAGACGAAGAAAAAGGGCTAACCGTCGGCGGTACGAAGCTAGCCCGTTAAAGAGGGTTATAAGGGGCTAACCGTCGGCGGTGCGAAGCTAGCCCGTCGGAGACGAAGAAAAAGGGTCAGCCGTCGGCAGTACGTAGCTAGCCCGTCGGAAACAAAGAAAAAGGGCTAACCGTCGGCGGTGCGAAGCTAGCCCGTTAAAAAGGGTTATAAGGGGCTAACCGTCGGCGGTACGAAGCTGGCCCGTCGAAGAGGGTTATAAGGGGCTAACCGTAGGCGATACGGAGCTAGCCCGTCGGAAATAAAGAAAAAGGGCTAACCGTCGGAAGGGCGTAGCTAGCCCGTTAGAGAGGGTTATAAGGGGTTAACCGTCGGCTATATGTAGCTAGCCGGTCGGAGACGGTTATTAGGGGTTAACCGTCGGAGATAAAGAAAGAGGGCTAACCGTCGGCAGTATATAGCTTACCCGTTAGAGAGGGTTATAAGCGGTTAACCGTCGGCAGTGCGTAGCTAGCCGGTCGGAGACGGTTATTAGGGGTTAACCGTCGGAGACGAAGAAAGAGGGCTAACCGTCGGCGGTGCGAAGCTGGCCCGTTAAAGAGGGTTATAAGGAGCTAACTGTCGGCGGTGCGGAGCTGGCCCGTCGGAGACGGCTATAGGGGGTTAACCGTAGGCGGTGCGGAGCTAGCCCGTCGGAAATAAAGAAAAAGGGCTAACCGTCGGAAGTGCGTAGCTAGCCCGTTAGAGAGGGTTATAAGGGGTTAACCGTCGGCTATATATAGCTAGCCGGTCGGAAACGGTTATTAGGGGTTAACCGTCGGAGATAAAGAAAGAGGGCTAACCGTCGGCAGTATATAGCTTACCCCTTAGAGAGGGTTATAAGCGGTTAACCGTCGGCAGTGCGTAGCTAGCCGGTCGGAGACGGTTATTAGGGGTTAACCGTCGGAGACGAAGAAAGAGGGCTAACCGTCGGCGGTGCGAAGCTGGCCCGTCGGAGACGAAAAAAAAGGGCTAACCGTCGGCGGTACGAAGCTGGCCCGTTAAAGAAGGTTATAAGGGGCTAACCGTCGGCGGTGCGAAGCTGGCCCGTCGAAGAGGGTTATAAGGGGCTAACCGTGGGCGGTGCGAAGCTTACCCGTTAGAGAGGGTTATAAGCGGTTAACCGTCGGCAGTGCGTAGCTAGCCGGTCGGAGACGGTTATTAGGGGTTAACCGTCGGAGACGAAGAAAGAGGGCTAACCGTCGGCGGTGCGAAGCTAGCCCGTCGGAGACGAAGAAAAAGGGCTAACCGTCGGCGGTGCGAAGCTGGCCCGTTAAAGAGGGTTATAAGGGGCTAACCGTCGGCGGTGCGAAGCTAGCCCGTCGAAGAGGGTTATAAGGGGCTAACCGTAGGCAGTACGAAGCTAGCCCGTTAAAGAGGGTTATAAGCGGTTAACCGTCGGCGGTACGAAGCTGGCCCGTCGGAGACGAAGAAAAAGGGCTAACCGTCGGCGGTACGAAGCTAGCCCGTCGGAGACGAAGAAAAAGGGCTAACCGTCGGCGGTGCGAAGCTAGCCCGTTAAAGAGGGTTATAAGGAGCTAACCGTCGGCGGTACGGAGCTGGCCCGTCGGAGACGGCTATAAGGGGTTAACCGTAGTCGGTGCGGAGCTAGCCCGTCGGAGACGGCTATAGGGGGCTAACCGTAGGCGGTGCGGAGCTGGCCCGTCGGAGACGGCTATAAGGGGCTAACCGTAGGCGGTGCGGAGCTGGCCCGTCGGAGACGGCTATAGGGGGCTAACCGTAGGTGGTACGGAGCTGGCCCGTCGAAGACGGTTATAAAAGTAAAAGTAAGAAAAGAAAAAAAAGAAAGATAAAAAAAGCGAGGTTATAAAGAATAAAAAGAGAAAAAAAAAAGAAAAAAAGGTAAAGGGATATAAGAAATAACATAATAAATTAAGCTAATAAAAAAGGATTATAAGTAGATTATAAGACGGTAATATTTAAAAAGCTTTTCTTAATAAAGAAAAGTAAAGAAAATAAAATAAAGTAAGTAGTTCTTTTTATTTTATAATATATTTATAAGAAAAAAAGCATTATTATATAATTTTATAGTTTCTATACGAAAAGATAAAAAAGGGTTATTAATATAAGGAAAGAAAGAACACTAAAGGGGAAAAAGATAAAAATAAAGTTAAAATAAAAAAGATAATTGAAAAATACGAAGGTTTAAGGTAAGAGAAGCGGAATAAAAAAGGAAAAGTTTAAAAATAAAATAGGTTTATTATAATATAAGTTTAATACTTATAGAAGTAAATAAAAGGAATAATATAATAAAGCTATATTCTTTTTTTCGATATATTATACATTATATAGTATAAAAACAAAAGATACTAAACACGGGGTTTTCTATTACTTATAAAATATAAAGAGAGGGTTATTATTTATAAACTATAATATAAAAAGGAAAAAAGAAAAAAAAAGAGGAATTTTTAATAAGAAAAGGCTCGCCGATTAAAAAAAGAGAGATATAATTCTTATAAATAATATATACCGAGTTAAGAGAAAAGAAAGAATAACAAATATAAAAAGAAAGAAGAAAGATAAAGAAAGTAAAAGTAAATAAAACGAGAATATAAATAAAAGAAAACGGGTATAAAAAAAGAAATATATAATATCGGTCGTTTTATAAAAGAAAGAAAATAAGTTAAAAAGTTAATAAGAATAAATAAAAGGTATAAATAAAAGAAGAAAAAAAGAGTTATAAAAGAATAGGTATAAGCTAAGTATAGTATTATAATAGAAAGGTTAAGAATAATAAAACGGTAATAGTAATAAAATATAATAATAAAAGGATATCTAGAAAGAAAAGGATATAAAAAGGTTACGATAAAAGGATTAAATAAAAAAAGGTAGAAAATAAAAAGAATATTTATAAAGGGATTATATATAATAAGAATAAAAATTTACCGAAAAAGAGAAAAAAGGCGGTAAAATTAATAATAGTAAAAAAAAAGCATTTATTTTTTTAAGAAAATATAAAGAAAAGGATATACGATATTTCTTAAGAAGAGGAAAAAACGATTTTAAAACTTATTAGTATAGAGGGAATATATAAGAGAAGAAAAAGGCTTTGAAAGAAGTAAAAATAAAATGATAGTTTAAGAGATTAAGTAGTTTTATTATATTATATTAATAAGAAGGAATCTTTAATATTACTTAATAAATTAAGGACGTTATATTTTAAAACTATTTATATTATTATATACTTTAAACGTTAAAGGTAAAAAGAAAGGTTAAGATTTATAAAAGTATATAGAAAACTATTTAAATAATAAGGGTATAAAGAAAATAAAAGAAGAAAAAGACGGTTCTATTTTAAGCATATAAAAAACGGAGAACGAAAAAGAATATACGAAAGGTAAAGAATTTTAAAAAGGAATTTAAAAAAAAAGATAAATAAGAAAGTAAATAAGAAAAAAGGTGTTTTAAATATAAATTATAAAAACGGGATATAAAAAGAGAAGGTAAAGATAAAAAGTAATATAAAAAAATGCGGAAAAAAAAAGAAACGGGTTTTTAATAGAGTTTATTATATAGAATTAATCTAAAGTAAAAGATAAGTAGAAAAGAGGATAAGAGAAATAGGTTTTATAACTGAAGGTAAAATTAATAGAAAAAGAACTAAAGGAAAAGAGATAAAAAAGTTATAAGAAAAAAATAAGATAAAAAGAAGTAAAAGAAAAAAAAAGGATAATATAAAACCGGAAAAATATAAGAGGTATAAGGAAGGAGGTTTTCTTTAATAAATATACCGATAGCTTCTTTTCGAAAATACGTAATTATATTATATAAGCGTTTTTAAAATTATTAAAAGCGTAATATATATAAGAGGGAAAGGAAAGAGTCGTATTTCACGGTAAATAAATAGTTTAATAAAAAAGGAGGTAAACGTTAGAATAATAAAAAATAAAAAGAATAAGCTAAGGAATATAGACTTTTATAAGATTTACACGGTAATAAAAAGAAGAAGAATATAAGAATAAATAAGGTAAGAAAATAAAAGCAGGAATAAAGAAAAAAAAGAAAAAAAGAGTAAAGGTACTAGAAAAAGGATTTTAAAAAACGAGAAATTTATAAGTATAAAAAAAGAAATAGAATAAAACGAGAAAAAGGGGGGATAAATAAAGGACGGTATAGTAATAGTAGAAATAAGATACTAAAGTAAATACGATAAGGAATAAAAATTAAAAAAACGAAAAAGGAAAAAGAAGAAGAAAAAAATAAAAAAGGAAAACTTGAAAAGGAAAAGAAAAAAAAGCGTATTAATAAGAAAAGAGCTA